>JBBYHO010037950.1:0-10822 GCA_038382025.1 Adansonia gregorii
TTTACTATTAGTTAGCAAGAAAAGAATGAAAAGAGAGAGCTTTTTAGCTATGGTGTTGATGGAAGCAAGTTTGGAAGGTGAAAGTGAAGGAAAATAAAGGTTTTTGGAAGGTTTAAGGTAGTGATTTTTGGAAGCTACAGGAATGGAAAAAGTTTTTCGCATTTTAAAGGCTAAAGAATGTTGAGAGAATGTATGAAAGTAGGTGTTTTTATACTGAGAATGTGTGTTTGGTGGTCCTTCCCACAGCTAAGCCAAAATGTAAAGAGTAAAGGCTTGTTAGGTTTTTGATGCATGAGGTTCATGTGAGGACAAGGTATTATGCTCAGCTACACAAACTCATTAGTGTGCTCAGCAAAAATTATATACCAAAGTCACTTTATGCAGTTAAATATTGAGAAAAATCAATATTGCCCCTTAGCAAATTGCATTAAGTCATGAAAATGTCCTTTATCATGGCTATTTAAGCCTAAAAAATGTAACTGATCCAATCACAAGTCCAATGATAAGGCTTGTTATACATTTTTATAATTTTTTGTGCCAAAAACATGTCCAAATTAGATTTTTAAACCAATAATGCAAAGGCTAAAAGATGGCATAAACTGGGCAAAATGCATTAATGTATCGATACATCAAGAAAAAAAAACCTAAAATGTATCAATGTAATGGAGATTGTACCTATACATCCCCATAATGTATTAATATAATTACTTATGTATCGATACATTTTGTTTAAAAATTGAATTTCAATGTCACACCTTATATTGATACAAAAAGCTAGTATAAGCAAATTTATTGACACAAGCTGTATTTGTATCAATATAACCTGTGAGATTATGAATTTTGATGATGTGGAGGCCATGTATTGATACATACGAGCAAAAATGAGAAATTTATGCACTTTTGACTCTCCAACCCTCTTACCAGGTTGAAAATGATAGGGAACTGATCCTGCTCATCTAAATGACTCTGATAGTGCCTCGAAACCCTTGATGACTTTTTTTTTTACATTTTTTAATATAATCCTTAAGCATTTCAAATCTACCCAAAAAAATTTTGCCTAGCGTCGTGTCGTCTAATAGTGTCTGGCAACATGGCACTTGGCAGTTATCCCTATTTTTATTTTTATTATTTTATCATCTTTCCTTTCAATTAAATCCCGAGATGCCAAAGATTGGCCTCGAAAATGGTGTGTCTACAGATAGTATTTGACATGGTATATTCTATAAGTCTAACAATTATAGTAAATAATATCAGAAATAGTATAATAATACTTATTATTTAGTTATTTATACTATTATCAATAAATAATTATACTTATATTATATTACATTGTATAATAATAACTATTAAATAATATTTTTAATTATAGGTATTGTAATGTGCTATATTTTATAATAACAATAGTTACAATTTCAAAAAAATTAAATAAAAAATTAAAAAATTCATGCCATCCTCTACTAAATGAATAAACAATTGAAGCAATAATGAACAAATTTTCAGCTGATCAAGACCCACTTAATGAATACAACACAAAAATTATCAACATCCTATTAACTTTGGAAAAAAATAAACATGCATGTGAAGAATATCACTGCTCTTATTTGATTTTTTCTAAGAGAAAGCGATGGTTCTATGTACATCTTCGTATCAAACAAAAAGCATTGAAATACCCTAGGTGCTTTACAATGTCCTTTCAATCCATACTGTATGAAACAAAGACATTTTCACAATTTCACAATTTCATGTCTCTTTATCAAGCTATGAAACAAGACATACCTAAAAACAACAAATGGAAGAAGAAAAAGTATGGACCAAAATTAAGAGGAAAAAAACTCACCATGTTAAAGAGAATTAAGAGAGAAAGGCGTAAACATTGAAGGTGGTTAATGAAAAAAATTAGAGGAAAAGCCAGAAGAACCCATTATGGCAAAACTATCGTCCAAAAATTCAAGCTTCCTATGGGTGTAAACAAAACACATCATTAATAGGTGGTGAAACCAACTATGAAAAAGTCCAAAATAGTATATTTTGAAGAGAATGAAAGAAAGAAGAGAAAAATACACAAAGACATGTGCTTATCTTGACTCTAAAACTTAAGTAAAACAAATTTAAAAAAAAGATTTAGGAGTTCAACCTTGGTGCTTAAACCTAAACTAAAACAAAATAAATTAAAATTTTGCCTCTTAATCCAAAGAAAACTTCAAATTTGCAAATACCTAGAATTTTGTTAGTGATGAAGACGGTTGGAAAAGATAAGGAGTAGATGGGTGATTGAATGACACAAAGACTAATTTAGGGGAAGAAAAGAAATAAGGGAAGGTCACCAACTCTCTAATTTTGCTAAAAGAAAACTGACTTTTTTTAATCCTTAAAATGCAAAATTTTTTTATCTATACTATCAATTACTAAAATATCAAAGCTTTTTACAAAAAACCTCTTGAGTTCTACAAGGCTCAAAAATCAATATATTGTATAGATATATAGATTCTATATTATTTTAGTTCGAGGCATAAGTTTAAATTATTTTTGTGTTTAAATTAAGCTCCTAATAAAAAATTATTCAAATATTTATTTTCTAACTGCTTTTTATTATTATAAGAAAGATTTAAAATTCTTTTCAATGAGTGGATTTAATTTTTTTTCATTTTAAAATTTTGATTAGTTTCGATCATTTACTAGTCTTACAAATGAAGCCATTTTTATTTTATAATTTTAAAGAAAAATGGTTTCAATGTGTATGGTAAAAAAAACCTGGTATTATAATTAATTGTGTTTAATAATAAAATTACTTAATTTCCTAGTGCAACACCATAAAGTTATAATTAAGTTAATAAAATTGAAATAAATTTAATTCAAGTAGAATTGATACAATTAATTGTATAACTCATTTACTGATTTTCTTTTTTTTCATGCAGTAAGACTAAGCTAAAGCCTTAGAGTGCACTTATGCTTAAAAGTAATTAAGCAGGATGGGTAAAAATATCAAAACAGACACTAATCATCAAAATGCATCAACCAATAAGTGAAACATCTAATAAAGCAAGAAATAGAGCAAGCTAACCTTAGCAACAATGACAACACAATCATGGCTTCATAGGAGATCTTCCTCTTTCTAACCCATTTACAAAAACATTCACCACTTTTTCTTTGAGTCTTAACACATTGAGGAATTGGATACCTACACTTGCTAAATAAAATATGAACATATATAGACAACACTTTGAAATCAAACAAATGATAGAAATGCAGAATAGATTTAAGATAAGTAGATGGAAATTATACAATTTGGTAAAGTTAAGGAAATTGATTTTGATTTTAAAAGCATGATGGTGAAGAACAGATGATCAAGTAAGAGAGTTCCACTTGCAAAAAGCCATTGTTCCTAAAGAAAAAACTAGAGATACAAGAGGAGGAATATAGTTTCAATTTGTTTGATGGGTAAGAAAATAGATAGAATAAACATGGACAAACCAAAACAAAACCTCAAAACTATCAAATTTGAAGCAAGCTTATAGTCAAGACTCAAGCTCTAAGCTTGCACCACACATCAATTACAATCAGTTTGCAGTTTGTCCATAGACTACCTCTCAAACAGTGAAAAATAAACATCCTTTTAATATAAAGCAAAACCTTATAAATGCTTTATCATTTTAGCTATACCGCATTAAAAATTGGTTTCAAAAAAATAGTTTTATTGGTATCATATCTTCACAGAGTCAATAGTAAATCATACTAGGGTAATCTAACTTATCTTAAGCACCACAACTATCAATTGTTTAAGGCAAATTAACTTTAGCATGTTGAATTGCAAGGAAATTACTACAAATAAAAAGTAACGAAAGCAAACAAAAGCATCATATACATACATATTTAATTCTATACAAGAAAATGTAGGGATTTCAACTTCCATAAATTTATTCAACAAAAACCACAACCAGCCTAAAATGGACCAATTAAGAGTTCATCAAAAGCCCATTGAAAATATAAGATCATATAATCCTTTTGACAATAAGATTATAAGAATAAAGTTCCAAAACTATGACTTTCTCATAATCCAAAAAAGAGAAACATCTAAATTCTGTGAAGCTGATCCAATATCATAATTCCCTTTAATAATCTTCTTCAGCAATAGATTCTGATGAATGTTTGGGTAAAACACCTTCATTAGCAATCGTAACAGTCCCCAAAAGTTTAGTAAGCTCTTCATCATTTTTAATAGCTAGTTGTATGTGCCTTAAAACAATTTGATTCTTCTTGTTCTCCCCAACTGCATTTTCAGCAAGTTCAAGAACCTATAAACAGTGAAAAACACTCGCTTATAGTTTGACATTTTCAAAGTAAATTTCGATCAAGGAAATGTTAAAAGCAAGGATTTTGATTTGTAAATTGTGGATGCAATGAATGTTACCATTATCAATTACGCAACGATAAATATTGACATCAAAAAGATTTGAAAACAATAAATAACAATCTTAGCATCATGTTACGATCATTGTTTAAATCTTTAATAAAGGAATAGGGAATAATACCTCAATAGCGAGCTATTCAGAGGTGACAGAAAGATAGATAAAGGCACCAATGCTGACATGATTAGCATTATTGTCATGAATATAATGAATATTATCACAATAATTACATGATCTTGAATATCGACAATAAATCGACAACAAAGAGAATCAAAATCATTAAATAGCAGTAGTGCTATTTAAATCTTGATTAAAAGTAGAGAACAATGCCTCAGTAATGAGATATTCAAGGACAACAGAGAGATAAACTGGGGCACCGGGGCCAACACGATCTGCATACTTCCCAGCTTTAAGAATGTAAGCAATCTGACTAACAGGGAATTGGAGGCCAGCTTTTTAAGATTTAAAGATAGGTTAAAAAGATCTAGGCTTACCTCTGCCTCCACTTGTTGATCTTGTTGAGCTCATTTTGTGTTGAAAATGCCTATATTAATCGAAATTAAGGCAAATTCTATAGTTGAATGGAGATTTGGAGAGTTTTGAGGTTTTTCGTTTACTATAGCAGTCTATGAGAGGGAAAAAGAAAGTTTATAAACTGAGTGGGAAGCTCGATTTCTAAGAGGTGGAGTTAGTTTTGATTGGTTCTAGGTTGGATGCCACAGATTGCAAGCGTGGAACTAAAACAATGATTTTTTAATTAAATTAATATCAATAAGAATTTAAATTTGATACATGAATCTTAAAAATAAAAGTAATTGTATTTATTTTTAATAAATTGACACGTTAAGGTTTATGTATTTACCATTTCAAAAAAATTTCTAGACTTTGCAATTCATGTTGTGTCATGGTCATGTATTTTACCGTGTTTAAAGTATTTTATATTTGTATGAAATATGATATGCTAATAATTCGTAATATACAAATTTTAAGGCATGTATTCATGTCATATTTTAATTACTTTATCCATGTCATATTCGTGTAATTATATCAAATATCAAATCTAGTTCTTACGCATTTGATATATTTTTTTATTGAATTCAAAAACCCTGCATTAATTATGCTTATATATATATAATTTTGAACCAGTGTCTACTTTATTTCTATATATATATATATATTGGCTTTCTGTGGTTACTATTTTCTGTTATAGAAAGAAAATATAATCAATTTGTTAACTTTTTTTTTTCAAATTGAATAAACATATCAAAAGCAATTTTTTTGAAAATAACAAACAAATAATATTTAATTGATGTCTAAACACTAGTTAATTAGAACTTTTTATATCCAAATACAAAAGAAAAAAAATCCATACTATGATAGAATCTCTTAATAAGTTTGGTCTCAAGAACAAGTGATGCTAACTCAATCAATAAAATATATAACTAATAAACATATATTTATAAAGATATTCATGTCTTTAATTATTTTTTAAATATATACTAGTATAAACTCTCTAAAAGATTTGTGTGTTTAATGATGGAACCTATCTTTTTTGTCTTCTAGTTCACCTATGCCTAAGCAACATCTGAACTCCAAAGGTGAATTGGTCCCATAAAAGGATTATAATCTAGTCGCACTAGTAACCCTTATACTTTTTAACATGGGCAGTCTGGAAGATTTTTATTGCATTGTTACACTCGGTGTTCATCATATCCTTGAATTACTCCCTTCAATGGCCTTGAATAATTATCGTGTGACGTGTGTTTGTTCTATAGGCCATTAGCATTAACAATACACCGAAGCATTTGTAATTAATACATAACAAAAATCTGTTATATTTTGAAATTTATTAAAATCTTAAGTATAAACTGACTTTAATTGTAAGTTTAGCTCAAAAATTGTGAACATATGATCCTTTGTCGCAACCGAGATCTTCTTCCAAATCGGCCACAATGAACTATAATGCTGCCTAATCAATGTGGCAATAGTGGTCTTCATAGTTGGCTTAACAAAAATCCTATAAAAAATGAGACAGCTATTAGGATATAGTAATAAATCAAGGATAATTTATCATAATACATTTATTATTGAACTTACATGTTCTTTAACATTGTAAACCAAAACCTATTAGCAAGTTTAGTTGGGGACTATAATGTCTTCGTCTAACCTCTAACTTATTTCCTTAGTGCTGTGGATGGATCATCTTACTCTGGCTAAGGAGTAGTGATAGGACAAGTCACTTTAACTATCGCTGTAGGTAGCAAAGTATCAGCAGAGTTTGATCGACCCTCATCCATCTGCAAGCCTAGAGATAGTTGAAAAATACTAATATCGTCCCTTAATGGTGGAGGCATTACGAGGATTAGAGGTGGATCTTGCTCAGTTATCAAAAATGTCCCTGCATCCATAGATCCATAATGTGCAGTGGCAACTTTAAATGCCTAAAATAGAGCACCTCATTGGAGTTGACGACCTTCTCGAGCTTTACCTCTAACAATATATCGCATTGTATTTATAATAAGAAATCAAAAAAATAAATAGTTTTATAACGTAAATAATAATATATTTAAAAGATAAATTTATAGTTAAATTAATTAAATTATACTGTAAACAAATTAAAAATAACTAAATCATAAATATCTATAATGTAAACAAATTAATCGTCAAAATTAATTAAATAATTTTTAATTATAAATCAATTAAATCATAAATGTATAATGTAAACAACTTACTTTAAAAAATTAATTAAACATAAAATTATTTAAATTTATACAAAATTTTGCTTACTAAGGTTTTCTATAGCATGATAAGTGCGACAACAAGCTAACTACCAATGAGAGAGAAAAGAAGATGCCATAGCTTAAAAAATCAAATATAATTATTTTTACACTTGTAAAAATACCCTAAATTTTTTAAGCAATCTACAAAAAATCCCATAATTCATAAAAATTAATCTAAAAAAACTGTTTAACCCTATAAACCCTAAAACTAATAAATAAAACATATAAATAATCATTTAAAAATAATAAAAAATACTAAATTACATAGCAAAGTACTAAGAAACCAAAAAATGAAAAATAATCACATAAACCTGCAAAAACACAAATCAGTTAATCAAAAATAATAAATAATTAAAAAATAACAAAAATTATCCTAAAAAGTCCAAAAAAATTCCTTAAAACCATGAAAACTAGAGATATTTAAGAAAACAGCTTATTTGAATTAGAGGGAAATGAGGGAAAGGCATTGACGATTGGCTTATATAGCAAAACTTTTATTGCCAAAAAGAGTTTTCAATGGTTTAGTTCATCTTTGAATGAATATTCCATCAAAATAGTTATTTTTTATGAAATCTTTTTGAACTATTTCCAAAGAATATTTTTTTGAAAATATTTTGGGTTGGAATTTTCTCTCCATGTTAACTTTTTATTTCTAATGAAAAATTTCATTGGAAATATTTTTTCCAACAAAAATAAAAAATATTTATTTTTATTTAATTATAGAAATTCCTTTTTTCGACATATTTTTTCTTAGGAAAAAGTTAAAATCCATTGGAAATATTTTTGGCGCATATCAATAGTTACACACCAGAATTATTTTCGATGGATTTTAACTCTCTGACAAAAATATTTTAGGTTTTTTAACAATTCAATCAAAAATTAATCATTTTTTTTACAAAACTTTTAATTAGAAATAATCTATCAAAAATAAGCCTTTCCCTAATAGTGATAATACATAAAGCATATAGTAGCACATCATAAGTTAAAAATGAAACAAAAGTTCATGCTAATGAAATAGGGACTAGCGAAATGGACTATGCAAAAAGGAAGAGGATTTTTTCTATGAAAATAAAATAATTTCTATTAACCTTGATTTCAGTTTTGATATAACAAACAACTTAAGTTAAATTAATACTCAACTTGATATTTATGTTTAAATTAAAAAGCATCTTTAAAAATACTAAGCTTGTAATTTGTCAAAAATTATATATTATACTTAGAATAACTCTTGAGATGTATTTGAGTCAACAAAAATCATTTCACAAACAGTTTTCAAGGTTAGTATCGATATAAGAACAAGTGTATTGATACTATGCATAAAACCCCTTAAATGTATCGATACAAGTGTATATGTATCGATACAAGTTGCTTAGTATCGATGCTCACTCCATGAGTATCAATACAAGGCTTGGCAGTAGCCAAAGTTTGTATGAAACCCTCAAATGAATCGATACAAGTGTATATGTATCGATATAGGCTACTTAGTATTGGTACTCACTCTATGAGTATCAATACAAGGTTTAGCAGTAGCCTAGGCTTGCCTAAAACCCTCATATGTATCGATACAAAGGTATTTGTATCGATACAATTTTTTTAATATCAATACTCAGATCCCAGTATCGATACAACAAGTTGCAACGGTTACTTTTTTGAATTATGTATCGATACTATTGGTATTATATCGATACTATAGTGCAAGATTAAATGGAAATAAGCATTTATGAAGGCTATAATGGCTCTAACCACCATATTAAATGGCCAACGTCTATGAATCAATTTCCATCTATAAATGGAGATTCCAAATTGCTGAAAAAGTAGAGATACAGATTCTATTGAATCATTGAACAAAAAAAGCTCAAAATCATCAAATTCATTATTTTCCACTTGTATCAATTCATACTCTTTAAGTCTATTTGTATCTCTTTCTTCTTGTACTTAAATTCCAGCAAACATCTACCTACTAGAGGTTCAATTAGTTTGCAAAATACTTTTTTTATTTCATGAAAGGGGTTTTATGAAAGTGAGTGAAAATATTTAAGAGTTTAGGGTATAACTCTCAAAGAACTTGAAAGACGATTCTATCTAAGCCTTAAAAGATAGTTATGTAAGGTTATACTTTAGCCTTAAAGGTAACAATTTCTTTAGTGAATTGTAGGAATCACCTTGGTAAGAAAGTACCACGAAGAGATGACGTAGGTGCCAAATTAAATGACTAAACCTCTATACATCCATTGTTGGTGTTCTGTTCCTTATCTTATTGTTTATTTTCAAATTTACAAAGTTTTTATAGAATCAATTCACCCCCTTCTTAGTTCATTCTCTCTTTTGAATCTAACAATTAGTATCAGAGCTTTGGTCTTCATTATAGGTCTTACAACCTTGAGAAAAGATCGTTGATAGCTCAAAAATGGAGATTATAATTAAAGCCTCAAGAAGCCCATAAAAGTTCAAAAGCCTAGATGAAGTTTGTCTTCTAGTATTTGAGACAAATACAAATGCTATAGGACTTGAAAGGCATTCCATCATAAGATCTCCACTTTTCAATGGTGACAACTGCTCATATTGGAAGACAAGGATGAGACTCTTTATCCGAGCAAATGACTATAAAGTATGGAAAATCATTGTTAATGGACCACTCATTCCAAAAATGAAAGTCAAAGATTGCATCATGCCAAAAGAGGAAGAAGAATAGGATGAACAAGACACCAAAATGGCATAACTAAATGCCAAGGCCACGCATATTATTTTATGCTCTTGGTCCAAGTGAGTACAATAGAGTCTCACTATGTGACAATGCAAAGCAAGTGTGGGATAAGTTAGCAACCACACATGAAGGAACAAATCAAGTCAAGGAATCCAAAATAAGCATGCTTGCACTTGACTATGAATTGTTCAAGATAAAGATGGATGAAACCATTAAAGAAATGTCGAATAGATTTACGAATATCATCAATGGGTCGAAGGCACTTGGAAAAACCTATCTAAATAAAGAGATGGTAAAGAAGCTACGCAATAATCTTTCCAAGTCTTGGAAAACAAAAGTGACAGTAATTGAAGAATCCAAAGATCCCAACATACTCTCTTTGGATGAACTTATAGGTTCCCTTCTAACTTATGAAATAAAGATCAAGCATGGACATGAACCATCAAAGAAGGCAAATGTTGCCTTTAAATTAACCACACCTAGTGATGATGATGAAGAGGCCAAGGAAGATAAAGAAATGGCTATGTTCGTAAAAAGATTCAACAAATCCATAAGAATGAACAAAGTAAGAAGACCTAGAAATAAATGATAAAGTGAGACTCAAGCAAGAAAAAGAAAGAACAAATTATTTGCTATGAATGCAAGAAACAGGACATATCAAATTTCAATGTCCAATGTGAAAAAAATCAAACTCGAAGAAGCAAGAGAAAAAGGCTATGGTGGCTACATGGAGTGATAGTGACACTTTCGATAATGATGATGAGGAGGTGGCCAACCTATGTCTGATGGCTCGTGATGAGCCCAAGGTATCTAGTAATGCCAATACTTACTCATTTGATGAATTAGAATTAGAATTTTGAAGTTATGAATTTGAAATACAAGAAAATGAATTCTAAACTTAAGGAAGAAAATGAAACACTAAGCATGACAAA
>JBBYHO010037981.1:0-10819 GCA_038382025.1 Adansonia gregorii
CAAAAATTGGATGAACTACACATTAGGACTTGAATGCATATATTTTCTCAATAATTGGTATACATGCTCTTAAATGTCTCATACTTGATATACATTCTAGAAATCTTGTTGAAATTAGTCCCTTATCTTTGAATTAATCTACTTTCACCTTTTTGATATTCCAAAAAAGGGGAGAATTTTAGGGGTTAATTTGCTTTCTTGTACCTTATTATATATGCTTATGCTAGCAAATAGGAAAATTTGCTTACATTACTTATATTATCGAAATCCTTAATATTTTGTGTTGGTACTTTTAAAGCCAAATATGAATAAGAATGCCATTGCCAAGTGTTTCAAAATCTTTTTATGAAATTTTCAAAAGTTCATTTCATAATGCTTTTATAAAAGGGGAGTTCTATTAAAAATCTTTAAATGACTAAAGGGGAGGTTTACAAGCAAATTCACCTTAAGTTTTGTCATATCAAAAAAGGGGAGATTGTTAGCCATATTAGCTTTGAATTAATCTCAGTTTTGATATAATTAAAACTTAAGCCTAATTAGCTTGTGTTTAAATATTTTCAAGATAGTATTTTTCCATGCAATATTTCATAAAAACTTTGAAAAGAAATACTAGAATATGTTTAACTTCTTTAAGCACTCAAAAATATGTTTTTAATACATACATTTATATAAAACATTTTTTAGATAAGTTTTACATGTTTTAAAGTCATGAAAAACCTTTTAAAATTGATTTTCATGTAAATGTATCGATATACTATGTGTATGCATCGATACAATACTTGGCAGTAACTAAATAACCTTAAAATGCTAAAATCACTGTTCATGTATCGAGACAGAGCATTTTGTATCAATATAACACTATTCATGTATCAAGACAAATCATTCTATATCAATACAGAACTGTTTAATGGTCATATTTTTTACCATTAAACATAATGTATCGATACCCACTTAATTGTATCGATACAAAGGCACAGGGAATAACAGGAAACAACATTTTGAAGGCTCCAATAGCTATATTCCTTCACCAAATGTTCCTAACGGCTAGAATCATGATCAAGGCTATAAATAAGCCACTTCAACATCTTCAACAAGAAGAAGAACTAAAAGATTGTGCTTTGAGTCAAATCTTTCATCTTTTCATCATTGTCACTAAGTAGTTGATCTTTATATAGGATTAATTCTTCCTATTTTTGTATTCTTCATTTTGTATCTTTAGATACATATTTTCTTTGAGCCAAAATTCTTGTAAACACCTAACCTTTAGAGGTTTAATTTATTTACATTCAAGTCCTTGTAAAAAGGGGGAGGTTACTACTTAGCCATTGAAAAGTAGAGAAAGTTTCTATTTAACCTTCAAAAGTAATGAAAGAGGGTTTTATCTTAGCTACAAAAGGTAAGGGGTAGAGGTTTCTATCTTAGCCTTGAAAGATAGGGAGTGTAAATGTTATACGTTGTCCTTGAAAGGTAAACAATTCAAGTTAGTGAACTATGAAAATTCGAGTCAAGGGAGGCAGAGGTAGAGGATGTAGGCAATTGAGGCTGAACCTTTAGAAATCATCAAGTTTGTTTCTTCTTTCCCGTTACTTTAATTGTTTATTTTATTCACTAACTTGCACTCCAAAGTTTATTGTTTGGATTTCTCAATTTTATTTGTCAAAGTTTTAAATTTACTAAATTTTGAGAAATCAATTCATCCTCTCTTGATTTCATTCACCGCTAAAAGGTCTAAAACTTGTGTACTTTAATCAGTAACTAAATGACACTAAACAGCATAATTTAACACACCTAAACATCACCTAATGACCCATATATAAGCTTACCAAGTTTAGACTTAACAACACTCATTAAAACACTTAAAAAAACATTTTTTGATGCTTCAAATTAGCTCTAGATCAAGCTTTTTTGTTAAATCTCGCTTAGTTGTTAATAAAAGAATGTATTAAATAAAACTAAGCCTTTACCCTCTGATTAAGCGAACCAAGTCTTGTTCTTAGGTATCCTTTTAGAAAAAGAAATAAGGTTTCCACACATCCTAAACACTCTAACAAGCATTTTATCCAACATATAGTCTACAAACTTGTTGTTCTAGTAGCTAGTCAACTATAAACCTAATCCAAACACCATATAAGCGAGCTGAATCCATCTATAACTAATCATGCTCATCTAATTAATAAGCAAACACAATAGAATAAGCTTGGATACAATTCAATTAACATGATTAATATTCAAAGCATGCTTTCAATCATTTAAGCTCAACAATTAAACATGTAAGCTTCTAATTTCATAAACTTAAGTATCAATTTTGGCTTGCCTAAGTTCAACCAAACTTGATCCATCAATATTTATTAACATATCATCATTTAAGCATAACTAAAACTAAGATCAATGAACTTTAAGCTTGGTTAAACCTAAGTGTTTTTCCTCTTGTTCTAATGCTTTATTAGGCTCAGTAAACTAGAGTTTCATCATTAGACACAAGATTAAAGCTCTATTTACTTAAATTTTAGCTTATACTGGCTCAATTTAACAAGATTATGCAAGAAAGTATTAAATAAGTTTAAAATCTTACCAAACTAAGCTACCTGAACTAGGATCAATCTTCACCCCATGTTTGAATAGTTCCAAAGCTAAGGAATTTAAGATCTCATCACCTAAAATTTATAATTTTAGCCCAAAGTTACTAGATCCTAGCTCGCCTTAACTTAAAACACATAGATCTAGCCAAATTCAAGTGACTGAACCTAAATCTCAATGTTTCCTTTTATACTTGAACTACATCTTGATCTCTAAGCAATTTATCAGTTACATTTAATCAATTAATCATTCAATCACGCTTAGAGCAACATGAAAGTTGTAAACCTAAAGAGATAAAGGAAAATCATGGAAGTTTGAATACTAGAAATCACCAAGACATTATCTCCCAATATAATACAATCACGAATAAGTGTAGATCAACCAATAAAATCACAAAATTAAATTGAAATCAAAAGGAAAAGTAAGAAATTATACCTACTCCAAGTTTAATCTTTTCCAATAAATTATGAGAGCTTGAGAAAAAATGAATATTCTAGAATATCTAAAAATTTTGTAAGTGTTTAAAGTTATTAAATCCCTATTTATAAGCCTAAAGTTGGTGATTTAAGTTTAAATCACCCTAAGGTAATATGAGCTTAATCATTAACTTCCTAGCAATATTTGGAAGAAACAACATTTATGCCCTTGTTGAATGGATAAGCATTTTGCGCATTGATCACAAGCTAAAATTTGATCAAGGCTATTATTCCTACACTAGTATTGTATAAAATTTTATAACATTTAATTGATCATGATATGTTAATGTAAAAATGCAATTGAATGTTCCATCCTATGGTAAAAATGTATCCTAATAAATTTCTCTAGAAAAAGCTAAAATTTTTATACCTTGAACCTCTTAGATTAAGCCTTTAGAAGTTCTCGACATTCTAAATTACTAAAGTCTTTTGCACTTTCTTGCCCTATAGCCCATGTTCAATTTCATTTTGGTCAATCAATTTCAAAATCTGAGTTGTAGAACTCATCTAATTCAAAATCTAATTCTATAAATGTTGACTTTTTATAGTTAACTTTACTTAAACTTGACTTTTGCCATTTTGTTGACTTTTGCTTGTAAACTGTAAAATAAGTCTTTGTTATCCAAATTCATCAATAAATACTCTATTACCTTAAGAGACTTAACTTTTGACATTTTTAAATTTTGAGACCTGGTCCCTATTTTTGAAATCTAATATTTATGCTTAAATTAAAAAATTAAACCCAACCACCTTTATTATATTAATCAAAGCTCTTACAAAGAAACTAAAACTTTAGTTGGACCTTTCTATCATCTACAACTCCAAAAAGATCCAAACTTAAAAAATTCCATCTAACCCTAAAATCAAGAAAAAATCAATTAAAGGCTTGGATGAACTAGGGTGTCTATAATATATGATGAGATTATGTGTTTCGATGAACATGCCTTTGGTTACTAGGTTCAGCTAAGGAAATTTTGTACTTGATTGATCTTGTTTTGATTATTTGTTAACTATTTATGATAATTAGTTTACTACATGGTTGGGAAATTGTTTTTTATGTGGATAAACATAGTTCTCATAAAAAGATCCTTAAAGATCAAGATTTCGCTCATTCAGTTAGTGATTAAGTTAAGGCTCAGTTTTACTAAATAAGTTTCTTTGAGAATAATTTAGAGACATTAATTAAAGAGCTTGAATTTAGAGTTGATTTAAAGCTTAAAAAATATATTCTAAGAGTTTTTTACTAGTATTTTAAAAGAATTAACTTGTAAAGCCTTATTGATAGCTTTTAGTATATTTTATGTCCATTCAATGAGTATGTTTTGTGTCTATTTAGTTGCTCTTACAACTACAAATGAGAGTCACATCTATTTGCTAGAGAAAAGCGGATAAAAGCCAATCATTCTCATGACTCTTAACCATTATCCAAGTTAAGATATCTTGAGTTTTAGATAGAGCTTTAGTGTGATTTTTGTTGTTTTTATCCCTTTGACATGCAAAGAATGTTAAATGTTCAGCAAATGGACAATCAAATGTTTAACGGTAAGTCTAAAAAATTTGCAATAAGTGTTCAGATACATATGTTATTTTTAGTCAATACTAATTTACTATAGAGTTGTTTTGTCAAAATAAAAATTTGCATCTATATTTCTAGTGATATTAATATTTGGTAGTATTTTTATGTCATTTGCAGTGAGTTAGCTTTGAAACAAGCTTTCAAATACTTGGCCTCATAGTTAGATGAGTTGAAAGAAATTTCATAACACAAGCTATACTAATAGCTCTATTTCAATAGTTGGACATTAAAGTGAGCTATTTTTCATGGGGAAAACCATTATTCTTGATTTTTCTCATATTTTTTAATTTAAATGGATAAGTAAGCTTCGCAACTATATATGGCTCATCTGGTGAAAGTTCCAAACTAATCAAAAATAAATGAACAAGGTAAATTGTTCAAACATGTGCAATGCAATAACGTCTAATTAAAAAATTCACTTCATACCCAAAATGATTTTCTTACAAATTTTTAGTTTTTTTGTCTTAAATATATTGATTCAATTTTCATGGAAATTTTTATTTTGCAATTTTTAATGGTTAGAATAGCATGAAAAAAAATATAAAAAGCCTTAAACATCAAAGCTATCAAGTGTTTCAAGTTTCTCCAGGTTTTTAGTGTAAGCTATTTCAATGTATTTTGATGCATTGAAATTAACTCTAGAAGTGTAGTTTTGAGAGTCTATATGCTTAGGAAGGTTAAATACTAAATTCCTAATGGCTCATTTCAAGGCTTTCAATTCAATGAAAATTTAATACAAAATGCATTTTAGCATTGTTTTCAAACTACTTTCTTTAATTTAGTCCTTATGTCCTATTTTATAATATCTTTTGAATAAAGTCTACTCTTTGCAATAATTTTATTTGGTATCTAATTTAGAATTATTTTGGAGTCACTACACTTTTATGAAAATTTTGTTTTTACAAAACTCTTTGCTCCAAAGTTAAGCAATTAATTTGAGTTAATCTCAGATTGACATCTAACTGTTTCATGGGTACTCGATATGAGTTCCAATATACATATTTTTTCATTGATATATATATTTTTACAAGTAAATGTGATGGTTGAATATTCAAATAACTAAAACCAAGAAAAAACATAATTTAGATCCATGGGACTAGTTGGTACCATCATAGGAGGGATGAATCCTTACTTATGGTGTAACCAACTCTCGAGTTTGATTTTGATAGATCTCTAGATAGCATAGATCATAAAGTCAATCTTTTTGAATTTTGTAACTTTTAATTGAACAATTATAATAGATGTCTAATCAAACCTAGCCCAAACAAATTTCTAGTGACTCTTTAACCAGCCATCTTGTGTTTTTGATACAAGAAGCTCGGGCAGCAATTCGTTTTGATTGCTAGGGACCTATGATGATGAAAGTTTTCCTCCTTTGATATACTAGGATTCATATATGGAGATGTTATGATAAATGACTATTATGGAACTAGTAATTGGATGAAACCCATGAATCTAAAAGGCCTTACAAAGAGTTGCAATCATGAGATTCTTATGCACTAAATCCAAGTTCCTAAATAAGTTCTTAGTAGTTGTATTACCAAGATAGAGAAGTGTAAAGGCATAGCATGATTTCTAACAATAGTCATCAATATTTTTAAGACTTTGCATCATTGCTTAAAACTGAGTTTTCTTTTTGAAAGCAAATTATATAACATTTTTATCAAAAGTTTCAAAATATTTCATATTCAATGCCAAAGCATTAAAATTCAAAATATATTTATTTTAAAAGAATGCCAATCATGGGATAAGTTTTCTTCATCATAAAGTTAACCAAAATTCCATTACCTAAAACCAATTGTTCTTCAGTGGTCATTCTAACTTCATATATCTTTAACTTGAAAGAGAAATTCCCTAATAAAACTCTTAAATCTTAGCAGGCTTTCAATCGACTTAATGGATGTATACTAGTATGTACAATGAAGATGTTAATATAATTCACAAAAAGATGATATGAATAAGAACTTTGTTATCATGAGATTTACTTTTAGAATTTTGGACAATGTTGTTAGTAATACATGGTATGTGTGAACTGCACAAAAATCTCATTACCAATAAAAGTTTTACCCTAATAGAATTCAAGCCTTTTATTAAATGACGAGAAAAATTATTTATTGCTGGCAATTTAATGTGTGTGCATCATTATGTCCCTAGTGCATTCAAGATTATAGGATGGTTTATGAAGAAAAAACCCATAAAAATGGATGAAATTTGCCCCAAGCTTTATTAAGGCAATATGAAGCTAATACGGTAAAAGTTCTCTTATTTCAGATAGTATAGTGTCCCTTTGTAATTGCCCCTGATGTTTTGCTATGATGATGCTATGCATAAGGAATAAGTGTGCAAATGAAATGAAAAAATGAATATAGAAACATGAAACTTCCATCGAAAGTTTTAACAATGCCTTTTAATGTGAAAAAAAATCTCATTAAGGGTGATAATGTTCATACATCATCGCCTGACTTACATGCTCAAATCATGAAATGAAGGCAATATGATCCCATTGTAGGCAATTATGTACATAAAATCATTACCTCCCTTATACATTCACAAATCATGTGATGCATGAGAAAAATGAGGTATGTTAGTAAAAAAAAAAAATCAAAGTATGAAAGAATTATTGAAACAATAAAATTTTCCCTAAAAACCTTAATAAGGCATTACAATGTCTTCGGGGTAGAAGAAAAATCATGTTATAGGTGATGATGTTCATTCATCATCACTAGACCTCCGCATCTAGACAATAAGATCGAGGTATTACAACACCTTTCAAGGTAAAAGAAATAACCTTATTATGAGCGATGATGTTCGTAAATCATCACTCGATTCACATTCAAATCATAAAGTAAAGGTAAAATGGTGCCTTTTGGAAGAATGACCCTATTGCAAGTAATAATGTTTAAAATATCGTAACTTGGTTTATGATAAAAGCTTGCCATCAAATTGGATAGTATAGTAGCTAGCCTTAAAAGATTTTTATTAAGGCATCATAGCATTTATGGGAAAAATACCATCACATACGATGATGTTCCTTTATCATGGCCCAAATTATAGCGCTCGTTTACCATCAAATGGATAGTGTAATGGCTTACCCCAACAATTTTAGTAGGGTAATATGATGCCTTTCAAGGTGATGAATCAATATAAATGATGGTGTTCATTGATCATAGCCCTATTTAACATGTTCGAGTTACAAAAGTAAAAAAAGGTAAGAAACATTCCCTGAGTAGACCTAGTCTTCGAGTTTCCTTTAAAAATTCAACATGGTTTTACCAAGTTTAGCCTTTAATGTTGATTATAAATAATTAGGTTTGACTCTAAGTCAGGGTTTTTGAATGGCTCATCTGTCCGGTAAGGATTGTTAAGGTATCTAATCCTTGCCCTTCTCAAGCCTTTAGCTGAAAGCATTTTATCTAGGTAGGTATATTTCCCTATAAGCATATGAAAGGTTAAGCACATAAGCATAGGTAATTTATACCTTGGAAGTGATGGCTAGCCTATATAAAAGAGCATTATGAAGGTATAGCTCACTTTTACCTAAATATTTGGTGACCTATGCTATTTCCAAAAATTATCGAAAAATCTAATTCATATGCTAATGAGCGGTGCATATGGCAGAGCCAACAAATGTTTCTCATATATTTAGAAATCCATATATATTTCTAAATAAGACAAACCCAAAATTTATAAGAAAACAAATGAAAGCATTAGTAAAAAAAAGCAGCAATTCAACAAAATTTGCATAACAGAAATGAAAGAGGGAATTATGATTAAATATAGACTAAAACTAAGAAAAATCAAAATTGAATAATATGTGGCTAATTATTGGATAACTTTTTCACATCCCAAGTAGAGTCGCTAAAGTTGTTAGAACATGCCTTGGGATGTCAATGCTAATATATTAGAATAGGGAAATAAAAATCAATTAGAATAGGGCTGTTTGTTAAAATAAATTGCCCGTATGACACTTCCATATGGCTTTTACAAGATAACCAAAAAATTAGAGTCACCATTGATCTTTTTAGGCCAGGTGTAATCGAGCACCTATTGAAACTGATCCCTTTAAATTTCAAAATTTTATTTTAAAATGGTTGATTTTAATATGTGTGCAAAAAGAGTAAAAAAGTTAGGTTTAGGAGTCAATTATGCATGAGGAAGGATTAACACCCTAATCCACATTATTCGATACCATCTAGCCATATATTATCTTATGTTCAGATTTTTCAATTTTAATTTCAGTATCTTGTCATTAATTCCCAAAAATTCATTGATGAATCTTAAAATAAATAACTTAGATTTATAAATTTGAAATTCCTTATTCTTCTTGAAGCATTGCAAAACATAAAGTTTTTACTAAAATAATTTTTTTGAATTTGACATTTAAAAATGGTATTTTTGGATTAAGCACCCATATGGCATCTTTCCCAATAAAGTGGAAGAGACTCGAAAAAGGCCCCAACCAAAAAATATTACCTTAAGTTATTTAAGAAACAAAAATTGAATTTTTATGAATGCATTCATGCCATGTTATACATATATCTGATAGAAATTAATCATGACATATAATTCACATAGTAATTGTTACACTTTTTAGTAATGAATGGAATCAAGAGGGGATGAATTGATTTCTCAAAATTTTGGTAAATTAAAACTTTGATAAATAAAATTGAGAAATCTAAATAATAAACTTTGGAGTACAAGTTAGTGAATAGAAATAAACAATTAAAGACAAGGGAAAGAAAATCAAACTCAATGATTTAGAGAGGTTCGGCCTCAATTATCTACGTCCTTTATCTTGGCCTCACTTGCCTCTTATTTTCACAATTCACTAACTTGAATTGTCTACCTTTCAGGGATGAAGTATAACCTTTACACTCTCTATCTTTCAAGGCTAAGATAGAAACCTCTACCCGTATCTTTTGTGGTTAAGATATGACCCTCTCTCACTACTTTTGAAGATTAAGTAGAAACCTTATTTACTTTTCAATGGCTAAGTAGGAACCTCTTATTTTTTAAAGAATTTTAATGTAAACAAATTAAACCTTTAAAGGTTAGGTGTTTACAAGAATTTTGGCTCAAGGGAAATATGTATCTAAAGATACAAAATGAAGAGTACAAAAATAAAAAGAATTGATCCTATACAAAGATA
This sequence comes from Adansonia gregorii, assembly GCA_038382025.1. Lineage (NCBI taxonomy): Eukaryota > Viridiplantae > Streptophyta > Magnoliopsida > Malvales > Malvaceae > Adansonia > Adansonia gregorii. The sequence continues at coordinate 9,779 of JBBYHO010037981.1, forward strand.
AGCTACTTGGCAAAAATGATGGAAAAAATGAAAGATATGACTCTAAGCACAATCTCTTGGTTCTTCCTCTTATTGAAGGTGTTAAAATGGCTTATTTGTAGCCTTGGTCATGTTTATAGCCATTGGGAACTTTTGGTGAAGGAATACAGTTGTTGGAGCCTTTGAAATGTCATTTCCCATTGTTCCCTATGCCTATGTATTGATATAATTGAGTGGGTATCAAAATATTGTGTTTAAAAATCCAAAATATGACCATTAAATAGTGTTGTATTAATACAAAATAATCTGTCTTGACACAAAACATTGATTTTTGTATTTTCAGGTTATTTAGCTACTGTCAAGTACTATATCAATACATACACATAGTGTATCGATACATTCATATGAAAATCAATTTTAAAATGTCTTTCATGACTTAAAACATGTAAAACTTATCTAAAAAGTGTTTTATAAAATTATGTATTAAGAACACATTTTTGAGTGCTTGGAGGAGTCAAAACAAATTCTATTATTTTTCAAAGCGTTTGCAAAATATTTCATGAAAAAAATACTAATCTTGAAAATATTTAAACGCAAGTTGATTAAGCTTAAGTTTTAGTTATATCAAAACTGAGATTAATTCAAATCTAATTGTAGACACCTTATTTTGTCTGGGCTAATTTTAGCAATCTGGAACATGGACGTAAGAGGGGACAATCGGCGAAAAAGTATTTTAAGAATGTCAAGAAGGCCTAGGGATCATATCAAAGGTAAATACAAAGATGTGGCAACAAGGGACACAGTCCGAGGTATCCGAGGAGAAAGGATATGGGAAAATTCATAATTTTACTTGAATGTATCGATACATGGTTCTAATCTATTGATACAATGCTCCAACATGCCAAAAATGTGAAATGTCCTTATTTTTATCGATACAACATGTAGCTGTATCGATACAAAAGCCTTTGTATCAATACAGGAGCTTATGTATCGATACTGGACCATGCCAGGACCCAAATATGCATTCTGTAAAGGAATGTATCGATACAAATCAACTTGTAT
>JBBYHO010037992.1:0-10819 GCA_038382025.1 Adansonia gregorii
ATTTATCAAAATTTTGAGAAATCAATTCACCCCATCTTGATTTCATTCACCACTTAAGGGTCTAACAGTAATGGCAACATTGTTGCTGATTTCAGCGATGATAGGGGTGAAAATAAACCTTATAGCCCATTTGAAAGAGAATTTGGGTTTGTTGCCGCTAGTGAATATCGAAAAGATAGAAATGTTAGAGCTTTATCAAAAGGAAAAGGCCAGAAGCACTAATATGACCTTATGGTTATTTACCTACTCATGGTTATTATCCACCAAGTTATCTTTATCAATCCCAAATGTATCCTCTACCACAGATGTATCCCCCACCTCAAATGTATCATCCTAAAAAATATCCTCCACCTCTAATGTATCAAGGAGAGAACACCCATTTATATGGTTTTTTTAGATAAAGGCCACAAGAATGAGGTCACGGTAGTTCTAAAAATGAAGAATTTGATCCTCATTGTGTCGAGGAAAGAATATCTAAAAATGAAGGTTAAAAATATATCCTCCACCTTCAATGTATCAAGGAGAGAACACCTATTTATATGGCTTTTTTTAAGATAAAGGCCACAGGAATAAGGTCAAGGTAGTTCTGAAAATGAAGGTGAATAATTTGATCCTCGTTGTATTTTAACATATGGTAAAAATTAGGGTATGTCTTAATATTTTATTTTCTCGATTATTAAATTTAAATGGTTGACATTTTGCATTTTTTTATTGCCAATTATTAATATTCCTATTTCCTAAAAATTCATAAATAAACATGGAACTTTTCTAGTATGAATATTCTACTATAAAGATAAAAAATTAGTGAATAATTTTTTCTCATATAAATAAAAGTTCTTAAAGTGTCATGAACCACATCAGAGCTTAACAATCGTCTAATCACTGAAAAATTGCATTTGAAAACTCAGAGCAAAGTATCTTTTGGCTAACCTCCTAAAAAAAGTTGGCCAACATTATACCTTGAAGGGCCACCTGAGTAGTTTCAAATATTTCCAGCTTAGCCTGATTCACAAAGGTGAAAAGTGGAAATGCATGCAACAAAATTCCTTTAATTCTGCCAGCTTCCTAGAACAAAGCATTACAATATGTGAAAAAGAACAACAAATGACACTTAATGTTTAATTTACCTCTAATATAATTAAGAAATATATTAATAAAAATCAACAGGAAAATTAAAATTTAGAAGGATAATCTTAATTACATTTGTTTTCAATGAAAAACACATTATTGCAACTGAATGGTGCCACAAGTGGTTCAACAAAGCATCTATCACCTGTGCTACTCGAATAAGTTCTCCTCCAGTATGAATTCTGAAACAAACTATATAATTACCATTTTTATTAAACTCAATCCATGAAGTGAGATTAAGATCCATAGAAAGAGGATAAATCAGTTGTTATTTTTCCTTTTCATCTCAATAACAATCCCAAAAATACAATTTCAATACTCCATGATAAATGTGGATAGAGTCAAAGCTAACAACCTCCATTAGGTCAGGCTACAATGAATGAAACTATAAAGCATAAAATCAAAGTCATGCTGTAACTTTGATAAATCTAGTGCACCAAAATACAAGACCCAAGAGAACCTGGTAGAGCTTTTGGTCTTGTATCAGAGCTAAGATAGGTAAAGGCAATAGCCATGGTAACTCTTTGAACAGATCCCACAACACTACGCACACATTGGTGAGCTATAATAGCCATATTATCTGTTAAGTGGTTCTTAAAAGTGAATTGGAACACATGGTCAAGATAAATATAAGGTTATAATTGTCTGGCTCACCATTAATAGCTAGGTTATTCCTACCAAGGCTTGCTTCAAGTGAAAAAGCCAAATCCAATGTTCGAGATAGTCTAGGCCTATCTTGGAATATAAAAGTTGAAGGAAAAAAATACAGAAAAGTAATAATTAATCAGAGGTAAAATTAATTTTTTTAAAAAAAACTAATATTAAGAATAATTATTCTAATGAGTTCTTCATTATAGATAGTGCCAAATTTAATAATCCTACAATTTATTTCGACAAAATATTGAATTTACAGTACTTAGATAAGTTAAGCTAAAAGGAGAAAAGGTATGAGGCATCATAGACCTACCAAAGAATCCAACATTGGTACCCTAAAACCTCTCAAATTATTTCAAAGGCTTTGTTATGCAGTAGTCCCACTTTACCAATGAATTATGATTCTGATAGTAAGTATTAGGTAAATTATTTAATCAAAATCATAAATGAGCCAATTCATTATGAGTGGAAACCAACTTGTATAAATTTCAAGCCAATGCAATTGATTATAATCATTTTTCAAAGTCTAAGAGTAAACATGAATTCTCCAACTCAAATTTATTTTTTCTTAGAAAAAAAAAACCTCAGCACTAGGTTGATATGTCACTATAATTATCTTAAGGTCTAAAGGTATGACTTGAAATCCGGTGGCTTCTAGCATACACTTTTTAAAAAAAGCTTTTGGTAAGCTCTAATGGCAATGTTGGAGTTAATTCAAAACCTGATCTTTTGGCATTAGCTATTTTCTTCAAATTTTAGATATTATTTCAGGTTGTTTAGATTTCTTTTTCTCTATTTCAGTCAATCAAGGATTGTAAAAGATTTGGAATCACATCTCATGATTTTAGGTCTTATGAGTTTATTTATAGAGCACTTGGTAGTCTTTTTGAGAGCAGAGTGAAAAAGAATACTTTGAGTGTTCAATAAAAATTATTCAGTTGCTGTCAATCTCTGATCTTGTCTTTGTGAATATATTGAGTGTTTATTCTTTAACAGTGCTATTGGAGCCACTAGATGGTAGCCAATAATAATAACCAAGTAGGTTTATCAATTCTAATTTTCAATAGAACTAGTTATTAGTTTTGGTTTATGAAATGAAGACCATCTTCAGATCATATGATATGTGAGAATTGGTTGAAAATGGAATTCTAGAGCTCAATGATCGAGATCAAGCCCCAAGAACTATAACTCAGCGAAATAAATTAAAGAAGAAGTAGAAAAAAGGATTCTAAAGCTCTATCCTTTACCTAGAAAGGGTTGGATGATGTAATTTTTCCATGAGTTATGGGTGCTTCACCTTGAAGGAAGCATAGGATTTACTTTATGAACAATACCAAGGTGCAACTAGAGTGATGACAGTTAAACTATAGGCACTTCATTAAGATTTTGAGAATTTACAAATGAAATCAACTGAAATAATTCAAGATTTCTTTGTAAAAGTCTCAATTGTTGTTAATCAAATTCATTTTTTTAGAGAAGAACTAAGCAAGTAGAAGACGGTGGAAAAAGAGTTAAGATGTCTTCCCTTCAAATTTGATTCAACTGTTACTACAATCGAAGAATCAAAAAACCTGTTAAATTACTCACTCGTGGAACTAAAGAGTTTGCTTTAAGCTTATGAACATCAATTTAGTAAATCGATTGAAAATGTTGAATATTCCTCAGAGAATTTAGTCAAAATTCAATTCCAAAAAGAAAAATGGAAAAAGTTGAGAAGGAAGAATAGAGGAAGGGGACATAGTCATAGACTCTAGAATCGTGGAAGAGGACGTGATGGAAGAGGTTGCAATAGAAACTTTACTAGAGGTAATTATGCTAACTCTCAACCATGTTCTTATTATGGTAAGACTAACCATCTTATGAAAAATTGTTTGCATAAAAATAATTCTGAAAATACTATACAATGCTATAATTATGGCTACTATGCTGAGGATTTTGAATTAAAAATCAAAGGCAAAGCTAACTTTCGTGAAAAAAAGGAAAAAAACGAGGAAAATTTGTTTATTGGCTGTTTGACTATTGATGCAAATATGTCCGATAATACCTGGTATCTAGATAATGGTTGCAACAATCATATGATAGGAAAAAGGGAGTGGTTCATGGAGATTGATGAAGCAGTGAAGTCACAAGGTACAATAGGCAACAATAATCAGTTATAGGTGCGTGGTTTTGGTGTTATTGTTGTCAATTATAAATACGGTAGGAAACTTATTCATGATGTTATTTATGTTCATGGTTTGGCTAAGAATCTTCTTAGTTTAGGTCAATTGATGAGAAAAGGTTATTATGTCTTGTTTGTTAATGACAATTGCATGATTTTTTATAAGAAGGATGAGAAGTTGATTTATTCAACTAAGATGACTGCAAATAAAATGTTTATTATCATTTTTTAACTTACTTTAAATGTTTTCAAAGCATTAAGTTATGATTTAGCATTATGGCATAGAAAATATTGTCATCTTAATTATGATGGACTGCGATAGTTGCATAAGAAAAATATGGTTTTAGACCTTCCATTAATAGAATCAGACAAGGAAGTTTATGAAGCTTGTGTTTTTGGAAAGCAGCATCGTGACAAATTTCCTATGGAAGGGGTTGGAGAGCAACTAAGCCATTAATGTTGTTACATTCTGACATTTATGGTCTTATGCAGTCACCATCGTTAAATAAAAGTAAGTATTTTCTAATTTTCATGGATGATTTTTCAAGAATGACATAGATGTATTTTTTGAAAGGGAATAGTGAAGCCTTTGAAGTATTCAAGCAGTTTAAAGCCATAGTGCAAAAGCAATCTAGACACTCAATCATGATTCTTCATACCGACCGTGGGGATGGATTTATTTCCTAAGAATTCAACTTGTTTTGCACAATTTTTGGCATACAAAGATAGCTCATGGTAAGCTACACTCCTTAGCAAAACGACGTAGTAGAAAGACAAAAATGGACCATTATTGAGGCAGCAAGAAGCATGTTGAAGGGCAAGAATCTTCCTAAGATTTTTTGGGCAAAAGCTTTGACTATTGCAATGTATATTCTTAATCGTTCTCCCACTCAAGTGGTTGAAAAATATACACCGTGTGAAGCCTAGAGTAGAAAGAAGACTAGTGCAAGCTATTTGAGGATTTTTTATTCCATTGCATATGCTTTAATTCCATCTAAATCAAGGAAGAAGCTTTTATTAGGTACAGCATAGAAATAAAAGTGTACAAAATTTTTAATCTAGTTTCAATAAAAGTGATTCTAAGTCATGATGTCATATTTAATGAAGATAAAGAATAGGATTGGAAAGATAGATGCGTAGCTTCTACTCTTTTAGATGTTGTGAATTTAGATTCACTTAAATCAGCTTCTCAACAATAGACTCTACGCCTAATTCTTCTTCAAAAAAGGTAAAAAATATATCTAAAATTTATGCCTAGTGCGAATGAGCATTTTTTGCCATGGAACCTTATTATGAAAGAAGGAATAAATGATCTCATTGCATTCGTTGAAAGTGATTAGGCTGGTTTTATAAATGATTGGAAAAGCACACTAGGTTTTGTTTTTAAGCTAAGGTTAGGAGCTATCTCATGGATGTCAAAGAAATAATTAAGTGTTACTTTGTCAAGCACAGAAGCTGAATACATTGCTACCATAAGCATAAACATGTCAAGCCACTTGGTTGAGTAGAACTCTAGCTGATTTAAAGCGAAAACAATAGCAGCCTACAATCTTGTTTAATGACATCAAGTCTGCTATTGCTTTGTCCAAAAATCCAATGTAATAAGGGAGGTCCAAGCATATGAGATACGCCACCATTTCATTCATGAATTAATTGCCAAAGGAGAAGTTATGTTGCAGTACTGTAAGACAGAAGAATTACAGCAAATTTACTAACTAAAGCACTAGATGAATAGAAGTTCGAGAAATTCTGATCCATGATTGGTGTTCAACGTTTGTCTTCAATTAAGGGAAAGATTGTTAGAGTTAATTCAAGACTTGGTCTTTTGGCATTAGTTGTTTTCTTCAAATTTCAGATATTATTTTAGTTTGAATAATTAGTTTGTTTAGATATTTTTTCTCTATTTTAGTTAATCAAAGATTGTAAAAGATTTAGAATCATATCCGATGATTTTAAATCTTATCAGTCCATTTATAGAGCACCTGTTAGTATTTTTGGAGCAGAGTGAAAAAGACTAGTTTAAGTGTTCAATAAAAATTATTCAGCTGCTGTCAATCTCTGATCTTCTCTTTGTGAATTTATTAAGTATTTATTCTTTAACGGGCAACCATTTTAATCAGTTAGAATCAGTTTTATTTAACTTATTTTATTTTTTTACCTATTTTATTACATAATAATACATTAAATTGTTATAATTACATAAATATATTATAAGTTACCTAAATCATTATCATTAAAAAAGAAACTTTTAAAATTACCAATAAATATTATAGTTACATAAATTATATTATTGTACACACAAATTTCACGTAAAAAATGATAAAGAAAATTATAGATAAATAAATCAGCTTTATTTATCAAACTTGAATTACAATCTCTGGATATTCTTTACAAAAAAGAAATGCTTTGATTCTTTTCTTCAATAAAAACTTCGATCCAAGGGTTATCAGACTTGATCTTGGATTAATAAAGTCTGCTTTAAGGGCCTTCTAGACTTGATCTTGACAAACAGCATTCACTTCTATTCTGTCATCAGAATAGGATTGAGGAGCAGCTTCTTGAAGAATGAGAGTAAGGTTCTTCGTGTTCTTCACATTCTTGAGAGAAAACTTCTTGAAATTTTGAGAGAACTTAAATCTTTAAAGTTGCTTTTTCTCTTTAAGCTTGTCAATTGTACTGAATGGCATTTGTGGAAGGGTTTTTTTAATGGTGCCCATTGTTGTAACATGCCTCAGGGTGGATCCTCGTGGACTTATGGGAGTATATGACTTAAAATATTTCTCTCACTTGGAAATGTCTTCTTAATCGAGACTTTTCCTTCGTGACGTGATGAGAATGAGAAAGTATAGATTCTCGACTTATGATATAGTGAAGGGAACCACAAGACTAATCATTCATCTTATTAGTCTCGGATGACCATTACAAAATGGCTAATATTGGGAGTTGCCACCAATCATTTCAAGTTAGGCATGATCGGATGCCTATTGAAGCCTATGTTTTAAGTTACGAGTTATGAAACTGAAAACATCGATCTTGTGGTCTACGTAGTACAAAGATTCATCATTTGGGCTTGGGAATTGGTTAGGCACAATAAGATATAAACCTCTCCGCAACGCCCAAAATCGATACCCTACTGGCTACGCCTTATCTCGATTTTGATTTTTTCGATCTTAACTCATCACTATTTTGACATAAGCCCCTTTTAATGCTTGAATTTTATATAAATACAAATCCAAGTTTTGATGAAAAGATTTAATTTCATACACACCCCGTAGAGATAGGGAATATAGAGGTTTTTAATAAAAATGACCTCTGAATTTTACTTTGAAAAATGGAATATTTCACTTAGGGCACTGAAGAGATAGCCACGCAGAATACTACTTTTAGTTTTACTTGAAATGTTTTGAAAACATGCATGCAAATAATCATCACAAAAAAATCACGTTAGTATATCAATGAATGAAGTAGCATAACATGGATCGTTCAATATAATGATAAAGAAAAAGGATGGACTATTGGAATTTATCTAGCAATTGGCATCGATTATTTAAGAATAATCGAATAATAATTTTTAAGATGCATTTAGGTTCCTTGATTGAATGAGGTTTGTTTAACACATTCATGGAAGTCCAAGAAGGAGAAAATTTAATTGTAGTTGAAAGACAAGGTTGGAGTATCCCTATGGATAGCAAATAATTTTTCACAAAGGAAGACTTTTAAATCTTGACAATCTTGAAAAGTAGAGTCAGAGTATCCTTTTAGAAGGCTGGGGTTAGAGTATCTCGAAAAGTGACATTATTTGACACTCTTTAATAAAGTTAAGTTAGAAAATTTAAGTGGACAAAACTTTGTGATTTAGGAAATGTACGAGCATTTCAATGATTTTTGGCAAAGAAATTATTATGAATAAGGATGGTAAAGATGTAAAAAACATATCCATGCCTTGATACGAGCTTGTCAGAGGTTGAAGCATGTTTTCATGTCTAACCAGGGTGATACGAAAACATTTAAATGTCTCAAAACAAAATTTAAGGAAACAACTTAATTTTGACCATGACCGAGAATAAGGGATAATATCGCGTGACCCTACTTTATTAATTTATTCTAAATTGAAATGAATGCTTTAGAGGGTGGACAAGATACTGTTTGAAAGGTAACTTAACGATGGTCAATCTAAAAATATTCCCAATATCCCAACAAATCACTTTTCGAGGGAATAAATTTTTAATTTTGAATTAATTTCGTTGCTAGCAGAGCATACGAAGGATAAAGTGTCTCAAAAATTTAAAAAATCATTTCAGACTCATTTGGTATCAAAAAATTGCATATACTACCTTTCAGAAAGGGAATTTCATGAACTTTTTAAGAAAAATACTGGATGGATTTGGAAAAATCATGTAGTGGGCCTAAAGGGCCTAAACAGAATGCATTTTGTTCACTCTAGAGATTTTGGATAGTCTAGGTTTGAAAAATCATAACTCTTTCATTCGAACTAATTCAAGGATGAACAAGACTCATTTTAAAGATATTTTGGCACACTTTCAATGAAAAATATTATAACGTTCACAAAAAATCATTCGGGATTTTAAAATGATTTTTCAATTCATAATAGTGCTACTGCTAGTAGGGTATAAAGTAAAGCAGAGGATATTTCTTATTTTCTTTATGTTTGCAGGTCCAAACTCAAGGTATCGATATTTGAACATCCATGACTAAAGGGAAAGAGTGGCATGAGTGTCACAAACTTATTTGCATAGCCCTAGAGTATCTTGGAACGATGAAACAACCTATTGATCGTACCATTCAAGGTTTTGACACAAAAACAAGGCACAAGCATTTCAGGAACAAGTGTAAGGCCATATTTTTTGCAAAATCAGAAGTTTTGAGCTCCTTTAACCAAGATTCTAGATTTGGAAAACTTAATTTTTCCTAAGATTTTTGCTAACTTTAAAGAAAATGCTAAGTCCATGCTAATCCATATTGGTTGAGGTTAACATGCTTGGCTTGGAGAGGTTTTGAAAATTAGTTTTTAATAGCCATCAAACATGCGTTTAGACAAGGAGAAGACAATGAACATACAAGGGGAAGGCACATAATATGAATGGGGATGCTAACTTTACCAATGGGCTAGATAAAGAAAGTGTTATGCACTTTGACAAGATGATGTTATGGATGCTAAAAATGATAATGATTCATGACAGGATGCAAGCTAATGCATAAATATGCTTGAAATATGTTAGGCTAAGGATTCATTCATGGATTAATCATAACAAGATGCATGGATATGGCATAAAATTCATAATAAGAGCTATCAAAATAATAAGGATAAAATGAGGCATTTTGCAAACCAAAGGGGCATTAAGGCATCCAAATCCTCAACTACCACAAGGAAAAGCCACAATAATGCATAAGAATCCTAAGAGGGTGATGGAAACGTGGAAAGCCCACTAAAATGATAAAGATGCTGAATAAAAGCGATAAAGCAAGAAGTTATACCAACAAAACTTTAATTTTTGGCCAAATAGTTGGAACAGTAGAGATGGCTTGAATTTCTTTCTTTTCCTTATTGTTAAATAAGCAAGAGAAATAGAGAAACAATGAGGTTTTGGTTTTGGTATAGATGAGGATGATTTTCAAAATGTGTAGTGGTTGAGAGTAAATGTTTTAGGGTTATTTTTGGGTGTTGAGTAAAGAGCTACAAGATTTGGTTTTCTTGATGTGTGAATGTGTTTTAGAAGCTGAAAATGAGCTGGAATCTAAAAGTCCCTCAGCTAAGATATAAGTTGTCTATTTATACTAGCATTTTGGAGCCAAATTAGAGGTGTTTTTGGCCATTTCTTAAGGGGGACAAAGTGATGTCAGCTTGGTGGCTATAGAGTGGCTGTAGGGAGTAACTTGCTACCAATGTGATGGACATAGGGTGGCTGGTTTAAATGCTAAAATGATTTTTCAGTAAATAGGGTTGCTGATAGTGATCTTGGTTAACAAACTAGGGAGGAGTTGGTGATCATGTGACATTGACCTTTTTGATCTAATTTAGACTTCCAAAAATATTTTTCTTAATTCACAAGTCTAAATTCATAATTTGATATGGCTTTTGATCTTTTTTGATGCAAAGAAACGAGTTAAAATTGAGTTTTTGGTCAATGATGGATGAATAAAAAATGCCCAGATAGTGGAAATGGCCTATATGTATCAATACATTGCAGAATGTATTGATACATTTGGTCCAAAAACGTTGGATGCATCGATACAATGATCATTACATCGATACTATGAACCACTGTATCAATTCAATGCTTCATTGTATTGATACATTTTGATATGTATTGATGCATGTTTTGGTCTTCGCATGGCCTAATATCCATACATAAGCTCCTGTATCGATACATAAACTCATGCATCAATCCATTTACATGTTGTAGCGATACAAATGGGGACATTTCAAATTTTTGGATCGTTGAAGCATTGTATCGATACATGAGAACCATGTATCAATACATTCAAGCAAAATTGTGAATTTTTTTCATATTTTTTTATCCCCGAGCACCTTGAACTATGTCCTTTGATGTCACATCTTTGCATTTATCTTTGATATGAACCATAGGCCTTCTTGACCTCCTCAAAATACTTTTTCCTCTCACATCCATGCTTCAAGTTTCTAAAAAATTAGCTCGGACAAAATAAGGTGTCTACACCAATGATGTGAGTTCTTAAAGAATATAACTTCTTTAAAAACTTATTTTGATCAATTATCTCTTAATTAATTTAATTTAATTAAAGATAAAATTTTTTTGTTTATCTCTTAATTAATTTTAATTTAATTAGAGATAAATACCTTTTATTTATTTCATAATTAATTTTAATTTAATTAGA
>JBBYHO010038044.1:0-10815 GCA_038382025.1 Adansonia gregorii
TATTTCAAAGTGGAGAACAAAATTGTAATGCCAATAACAAAAGAAATGGAGATTATTATGAGTATCCAAGTTTGTCTTATTTCACGGATGTACTTTGATTATAAGAAAATTAGTGGAAAAAAAAGCTTTTCTTGCAAATCAAAAGCATCAATATTGTGTATCCCAATGAGGTGAACATGATTGTTGTGCCCATAACTAAAAGAACAGAGATTATTGCGAGAATCCAAGTTAAACACTTTTCACGAATGAATTTAGATTATAAGGAAAATGGTGGAAAAAAAGCTTTTCTTCCAAATTCGAAGCATCAATATCATGTATCCCAATGTGGAGAACAAAATTGTAGCGCTAATAACAAAAGCAATGGCATTATTAAGAGAATGCAAGTTTGTCTCATTTCATAGATAAACTTTGATTGTAAGGAAAATGGTCAAAAGGAAAGCTTTTCTTGCAAACCCAAAGCATCAATATCATGTATTCCAATGTGGAGAACAAGATTCTAGTGCCAATAACAAAAGAAATGGACATTATTATGAGTATCCAAGTTTGTCTCATTTCTTAGATGAACTTTGATTATAAAGAAAATGGTGGAAAGAAAAGCTTTTGTTGCAAATCAAAAGAATCAATATCATGTATCCCAATGAGATGAACTTGATTGTAGTGCGTATAACAAAAAGAATGGAGAATATTATGAGTATCCAAGTTTAACTCATTTCACGGATGAATTTTGATTACAAGGAAATGGTGGAAAAAAAGCTTTTCTTACAGATCTGAAGCATTAGTTTCATGTACCCCCAATATGGAGAACAAGATTATAGTGCTAATAACAAAAGCAATGGGGATTATTAAGAGAATGCAAGTTTGTCTCATTTCACGGATGAACTTTGATTATAAGGAAAATGGAGAAAAAAAAGCTTTTCCTGCAAAACAAAACGCCAATATCGTGTATCCTAATGTGCAGAACATGATTGTATTACCAATAAAAAAATGAATGGTGATGATTATGAGCATCCAAGTTTGTCTCATTTTCACAGATAAACTTTAATTATACGAAAACTGGAGGAATGAAAAGCTTTTCTTCCAAATGTGAAGTGTTAATATCATGTATCCAAAAGAAGAAAACATGATGGTAGTACCAATAATCAAAATAATGGAGATTATTATGAGTATCCAAGTTTAACTCATTTCACAAATGAATTTTGATTATAAGGAAAATGATGGGAAGAAAGGCTTTCCTTAAAAATTTAAAGCATCAGTATCATGCATCCCAATAAGGAGAACAAGATTGCAGTACCAATAAGCAAAGAAATGGAGATTATTATGAGTATCCATGTTTGTCTTATTTCACGGATAAACTTTGACTATAAGGAAAATAGTGGAAAAAAAAGCTTTTCTTACAAATCAAAAGCGTTAATATTGTCTATCCCAATGAGGTGAACATGATTGTGGTGCCCATAATGAAAAGAAGGGAGATTATTACGAGTATCCAAGTTTAACTTATTTCACAGATGAATTTTGATTATAAGGAAAATGGTGGAAAGAAAAGCTGTTTTTGCAAATTCGAAGCATTAATATTATATATCCCAATGTGGAAAACAAGAATGTAGTGCTAATAACAAAAGCAATAGAGATTTTTAAGAGAATCCAAAGTTATTTCATTTCATAGATGAACTTTCATTATAAGGAAAATGGTGGAAAGGAAAGCTTTTCTTGCAAACCCAAAGCGTTAATGTTATGTGTCCCAATGTGGAGGGCAAGATGGTAGCGCTATTAGCAAAGAAAATAGAGATTAGTATAAGAATCCAAGTTTATCTTGTTTCATGAACGAACTTTGATTATAAGGAAAATGGTGGAAAGAAATGCTTTTCTTGCTAATCAAAAGCGTTAATATCATGTACCGCAATAAGGTGAACACGATTGTGGTGCCTATAACGAAAAGAGGGGAGATTATTATGAGTATCCAAGTTTAACTCATTTCACAGATGAATTTTGATTATAAGGAAAATGGTGGAAAGGAAAGCTTTTCTTGCAAATCCAAAGGGTCAATATTGTGTATCCCCATATTGAGAACAAGATTGCAGTACCAATAACAAAAGAACTAGAGATTATTATGAGTATCCAAATTCATCTCATTTCTCGGATGAACTTTAATTATAAGGAAAATAGTGGAAAAAAAAGCTTTTCTTGCAAATCAAAGGCATCAATATCGTTTATCTCAACGAGGTGAACATGATTATAGTGCCATAACAAAAAGAATAGAGATTATTATGAATATCCAAGTTTAACTCATTTCACAGATGAATTTTGACTGTAAGAAAAATAATCGAAAGAAAAGTTTAACTTGCAAATCCAAAAGCATCAATGTCATGTATCCCAATGTGGAGAATAAGATTGTAATCCTAATAATAAAAAAAATGGAGATTATTCTGAGTATCCAAGTTTGTCACATTTCACGGATAAATTTTGCTTATAAGGAAAATGTTGAAACGAAAAGCTTTTCTTGCAAATCAAAAGCATAAATATCATGTATCCCAATGAGTGAACATGATTGTGGTGCCCATAATGAAAAGAAAGGAGATTATTATGAGTATCGAAGTTTAACTCATTTTACAGATTAATATTTTTTATAAGAAAAATGGTGGAAAGAAAAGTTTTTCTTACAAATGCAAAGCGTCAATATCGTGTATCCCAATATTGAGAACAAGATTGCGATACCAATAACAAAAAAAATAGAGATTATTATAAGTATCCAAGTTTGTGTCATTTTTTAGATGAACTTCAATTATAAGGAAAATGGTGGAAGGAAACGCTTCTCTTGCAAATTAAAAGCATCAATATCGTGTATCCCAATGAGGTGAACATGATTGTGGTAAGCATCATAAAAAGAATGGAGATTATTGTAAGTATCTAAGTTTAACTCATTTCATAAATGAATTTTGATTATAAGGAAAATGGTAGAAAGAAAAACTTTTTTTTGCAAATCCGAAGGATCAATATCATGTATCCCGATGTGGAGAAAAAGATTGCAGTGCTAATAACAAAAGAAATGGAGAGTATTAAGAGAATCCAAGGTTGTCTTATTTCACAGACGAACTTTGATTATAAGGAAAATGGTGGGAAGGAAAGCATTTCTTGCAAACCCAAAGCGTCAATATCGTGTGTCCCAATATAGAGGGCAAGATTGTAGCACTAATAACAAAAGAAATGGAGATTATTATAAGTATCCAAGCTTGTCTTATTTCATGAATGAACTTTGATTATAAGGAAAATAGCAGAAAGAAATGTTTTTCTTACTAATCAAAAGCATTAATATTATGTACCCCAATAAGGTGATCACTATTGTGATGCCCATAATGAAAAGAAGGGAGATTATTACGAGTGTCCAAGTTTAACTAGTTTCATAGATAAATTTTGATTATAAGGAAAATGGTGGAAAGAAAAGCTTTTCTTGCAAATCCAAAGCGTCAATATCGTGTATCCCAATATTAAGAATAAGATTGCGATACCAATAACAAAAGAAATGGAGATTATTATGAGTATCCAAGTTTGTGTCATTTCATGGATAAACTTTAAATATAAGGAAAATGGTGAAAAGAAAAGCTTCTCTTGCAAATCAAAAGCATCAATATCGTGTATCCCAATGAGGTGAACATGATTGTAGTGCCGATGACAAAAAAATAAAGATTCTTACAAGATCCAAGTTTAATCATTTCACGGATGAATTTCGATTATAAGGAAAATGGTGGAAAGGGAAGCCTTTCTTGTAAATCCAAAGCATCAATATCATATATCCTAATGCGGAGAACAGGATTGTAGTGCCAACAACAAAAAAAATGGAGATTATTATGGGTATCCAAGTTTGCCTTATTTCATAGATGAACTTTGATTATAGAAAAAATGGCGAAAAGAAAAGCTTTTCTTGTAAATCAAAAGCATCAATATCGTGTATCCCAATAAGGTGAACATGATTGTAGCGTCTATAACAAAAAGAATGGAGATTATTACAAGTATCCAAGTTTAACTCATTTCACAGATGAATTTTGATTATAAGAAAAATAGTGGAAAGAAAAGCTTTACTTGCAAATCTGAAGCGTCAATGTCATGTATCCCTATGCTGAGAACAAGATTGTGGTCTAATAACAAAAGCAATGGAGATTATGAAAAGAATCCAAAGTTATCTCATTTTCGGGATAAACTTTGATTATAAGGAAAATAGTGAAAGGAAAGCTTTTCTTGCAAACCTAAAGCGTCAATATCATGTATCTCAATGTGGAGAACAAGATTGTAGTGCCCATCACAAAAAGAATAGAGATTATTACGAGTATCCAAGTTTATCTTATTTCACAGATGAACTTTGATTATAGGGAAAATGATGGGAAGAAAAGCTTTTCTTGCAAATCAAAAGCATCAATATCGTGTATCCCAACAAAGCAAACATGATTGTAGCGCCCATAACAAAAGGAATGGAGATTATTACGAGTATCCAAGTTTAACTCATTTCATGGATGAATTTTTATTGTAAGGAAAATGGTGAAAATGGAAGCTTTTCTTGCAAATCCAAAGCATCAATATTGTGTATCCAAATGTGGAGAGCAAGATTGCAGTGCCAATAACAAAAGAAATGGGGATTACTATGAGTATCCAAGTTTGTCTTATTTCATGGAAGAATTTTGATTATAGGGAAATAGAGGAAAGGAAAGCTTTTCTTGCAAATCAAAAGATTAATATCATGTATCCTAGTGAGGTGAACATGACTGTAGCGTCTATAACAAAAAAAATTGAGATTATGAAGAGAATCCAAGGTTGCCTCATTTCAGGGATGAACTTTAATTATAAGGAAAATAGTGGAAAGGAAAGCTTTTCTCGCAAACCCAAAGCGTCAATATCATGTATCCCAATATGGAGAAAAAGATTGTAGTGCCCATCACAAAAAGAATAGAGATTATTATGAGTATCCAAGTTTGTCTTATTTCATGGATGGACTTTGATTATAAGGAAAATGATGGGAAGAATAGCTTTTCTTGCAAATCAAAAGCATCAATATCGTGTATCCCAGCGAAGCAAACATGATTGTAGTGACCATAACAAAAAGAATGGAGATTATTACGAGTATCTAAGTTTAACTCGTTTCATAGATGAATTTTGATTATAAGGAAAACAGTGGAAATGAAGCTTTTCTTGCAAATCCAAAGCATCAATATCATGTACCCAACGTGGAGAGCAAGATTGTAGTGCCAATAACAAAAGAAATGAAAATTATTATGAGTATCCAAGTTTGTCTACTTTCACAGATGAACTTTGATTATAGGGAAAATGGCAGAAAGAAAAGCTTTTCTTGCAAATCAAGAGCATCAATATCATGTATCCCAAAGTGGAAAACATCATTGTGGTGGCCATCATAAAAGGAATGAAGATTGTTTCGAGTATCCAAGTTTGTCTTATTTCATCGATGAGCTTTGGTTATAGGGAAAATGGTGGAAAGAAAAGCCTTTCTCGTAAATCGAAAGCATCAATATCATGTATCCCAATGAGGTAAACATGATTGTAGTGCCCACGACAAAAAGAATGAAGATTATTATGAGTGCCCAAGTTTAACTCATTTCACAGATGAATTTTGATTATAAGGATAATAGTGGAAAGGGAAGCTTTTCTTACAAATTTGAAGCATCAATATCATGTATCCCAATATGCAGAACAAGGTTGTGATGCCAATAACAAAAGAAATGGTGATTATTTTGAGTATCCAAGTTTGCCTTATTTAACAGATAAACTTTGATTATAGGGAAAATGGTAGAAAGAAAAACTTTTCTTGCAAATCAAAAGCATCAATATCGTGTATCCCAACGAGGTGAACATGATTGTAACGTCTACAGCAACAACATGGAGATTATTACGAGTGTCCACATTTAACTCATTTCATGGATGAATTTTGATTATAAGGAAAATGGTGGAAAGAAAGGCTTTCCTTGCAAATCCAAAGCATCAATATCATGTATCCCAATATGGAGAACAAGATTATAGAGCTAATAACAAAAGCAATGGAGATTACGAAAAGAATCCAAGGTGATCGTATTTCACAGATGAGCTTTGATTATAATGAAAATAGTGGAAAGGAAAGCATTTCTTGTAAACCTAAAGCATTAATATCGTGTATCCCAATATGGAGAACAAGATTATAGCACTAAGAACAAAAGAAATAAAGATTATTATGAGTATCCAGGTTTGTCTCATTTCATGAATGAACTTTGATTATCAGGGAAATGGTGGAAAAAAAAGCTTTTCATGCAAATCAAGAGCATCAATATCGCGCATCCCAAAGTGGAGAACATGATTGTGGTGCCCATCATAAAAGGAATGAAGATTATTACGAGTATCCAAGTTTGTCTTATTTCATGGATGAGCTTTGATTATAGGGAAAATGGTGGAAAGAAAAGACTTTCTTGCAAATTAAAAGAATTAATATCGTGTATCCCAAAGAGGTAAACATGATTGTAGTGCCCATAACAAAAAGATTGGAGATTATTACGAGTACCCAAGTTTAACTCATTTCATGAATGAATTTTAATTATAAGGATAATGGTGGAACGAAAAGCTTTTCCTGCAAATCCAAAGCGTCAATATCGTGTATCTCAATGTGGAAAACAAGATTGTAGTTCTAATTCCAAAAGAAATAGAGATTATTATGAATATCCAAGTTTATCTTATTTCATAGATGAACTTTGATTATAGGGAAAATGGTGGAAAGAAAAGCTTTTCTTGCAAACCTAAAGCATCACTATCGTGTGCCTTAATGTGGAGAACAAGATTGTAGTACCAATAACAAAAGAAATGGAGATTATTATGAGTATCCGAGTTTGTCTTATCTTATGGATAAACTTTGATTATAGTGAAAATGGTAGAAAGAAAAGCTCTTCTAACAAATCAAAAGCATTAATATCGTGTATCCCAACGAGGTGAACCTGATTGTAGCACCTATAAAACAAAAAATGGAGATTATTATGAATATCCAGGTTTAACTCATTTTACGGATTAATTTTGGTTATAGGAAAAATGGTGCGAAGAAAAGCTTTTTTTGCAAATCTAAATGGTCAATATGGTGTATCCCAATGTGGAGAACAAGATTTTAGTACCAACAACAAAAGAAATGTAGATTATTATGAGTATCCAAGTTTGTCTCTTTTCACGAATAAACTTTGATTATAAGGAAAATAGTGGAAGGAAAAGCTTTTCTTACAAATCAAAAGCATTAATATCATGTATCCCAACAAAGTAAACATGATTGTAGTGCCCATAACAAAAAGAATAGAGATGATTACAGGCATCCAAGTTTAACTTATTTCACGGATTAATTTTGATTATAAGAAAAATGATGGAAAGAGAAGCTTTTCTGGCAAATCCAAATGGTCAATATTGTGTATCCCAATGTGGAGAACCATATTATTGTACCAATAACAAAAGAAATGGAGATTATGAGTATCGAAGTTTGTCTCATTTCACGGATGAACTTTGATTATAAGGAAAATAGTAGAAGGAAAAGCTTTTCTTTCAATCAAAAGCATTAATATCGTGTATCCTAACAAGGTAAACATGATTGTAGTGCCCATAACAAAAAGAATAGAGATGATTACGGGCATCCAAGTTTAACTTATTTCGCGGATGAATTTTGATTATAAGGAAAATGGTGGAGAGGAAAGCTTTTCTTGCAAATTTGGCATCAATATCATGTATCCTAATGTGGAGAGCAAGATTTTAGGGCTAATAACAAATGCAATGGAGATTATTAAGAGAATCCTAGGTTGTCTTATTTCACGGATGAACTTTGATTATAAGGAAAATGGTGTAAAGGAAAGCTTTTCTTGCAAACCCAAAGCATCAATATCGTATATCCCAATATGGAGAACAAGATTGTAGCACCAATAACAAAAGAAATGGTGATTATTAAGAGTATCCAGATTTGCCTTATTTCACAGATAAACTTTGATTATAGGGAAAATGGTGGAAAGGAATGCTTTTCTTGCAAACCTAAATCGTCAATATCGTGTATCCCAATGTGGAGAACAAGATTATGGTACCAATAACAAAAGAAATGGAGATTATTAAAAGTATCCAAGTTTGTCTTATCTCACAATGAACTATGATTTTAGGGAAAATAGTGGAAAAAAAAGCTTTTCTTGCTAATCAAAAGCATCAATATCGTGTATCCCAACGAGATAAACCTGATAGTAGCACCTATAACAAAAAAAAATGGAGATTATTATGAGTATCCAAGTTTAACTGATTTTATGGATGAATTTTGATTATAAGGAAAATGGTGCGATGAAAAGCTTTTCTTGCAAATCTAAAGTGTCAATATCATGTATCCTAATATGGGGAACAAAATTGTAGTGCTAACAACAAAAGAAATAGAGATTATCATGAGTATCCAAGTTTTGCCCATTTCATGGATGAACTTTAATTATACGGAGAATGGTGGAAAGAAAAGCTTTTATTGCACATCAAAAGCATCAATATCGTGGATCCTAATGAGGTGAACTTGATTGTAGTGCGCATAACGGAAAGAATGGAGATTATTATGAGTATCCAAGTTTAACTTATTTCATGGATGAATTTTGATTGTAAGGAAAATGGTGGAAAGAAAAGCTTTTCTTGCAGATCTGAAGCATCAGTATCATGTATCCCAATATGGAGAACAAGATTGTAGTGCAAATAACAAATGCAATAGGGATTATTAAGAGAATGCAAGTTTATCTTATTTCATGGATGAACTTTGATTATAAGAAAAATATAGGAAAGGAAAGCTTTTCTCGCAAACACAAAGTATGAATATCGTGTATCCCAATGTGTAGAACATGATTGTATTGCCAATCACAAAATGAATGGTGATTATTATGAGCATCCAAGGTTATCTTATTTCACGGATAAACATTAATTATAAGAAAAATAGAGGAAAGAAAAGCATTTCTTCCAAATGCGAAGGATCAATATCATGTATCCCATTGAAGAAAACATGATTGCAGTGCCAATAATGAAAAAAAAGTAGATTATTATGAGTATCCAGGTTTAACTCATTTCATAAATGAATTTTGATTATAAGGAAAATGGTGGAAAGAAAAGCTTTTCTTGCAAATCCAAAGCATCAATATCATGTATCCCAATAAGGAGAACAAGATTGCAGTGCAAATAACAAAAGGAATGGAGATTATTATGAGTATCCAAGTTTTTCTCATTTCATGGATGAACTTTGATTATAAGGAAAATGGCAGAGAGAAAAGCTTTTCTTGTAAATCAAAAGCATCAATATTATGTATCCTAATGAGGTGAACATGATTGTGGTGCCCATAATGAAAAGAAAGGAGTTTATTATGAGTATCCAATTTAACTCATTTCACAGATGAATTTTGATCATAAGGAAAATGGGTGGAAAAAAAAGCTTTTTTTTTTGCAAATCCGAAGCATCAATATCATGTATCCCAATGTGGAGAACAAGATTGTAGTGCTAATAACAAAAGCAAAGGAGATTATTAAGAGAATCCAAGGATGTCTCAAGTCACGGATGAACTTTGATTATAAGGAAAATGGTGGAAAGGAAAGCTTTTCTTGCATACCCAAAGCGTCAATATCGTGTATCCCAATGTGGAGGGCAAGATTGTAGTGCTAATGACAAAAGAAATGGAGATTATTATTAGTATCCAAGTTTGTCTCATTTCACAAATGAACTTTGATTATATGGAAAATATGGGAAAGAAATGCTTTTCCTGCTAATCAAAAGCATCAATATCGTACACCCCAATGAGGTGAACATGATTGTGGTGCCCATAACGAAAAGAAGGGAGATCATTACAAGTATAAAAGTTTTACTCATTTCATGAATGAATTTTGATTATAAGGAAAATGGTGGAAAGAAAAGCTTTTCTTGCAAATCCAAAGCATCAATATCGTGTATACCAATACTGAGAATGAGATTGTAGTACCAATAACCAAAAAAATGGAGATTATTTTGAGTATCCAAGTTCGTCTCATTTCATGGATGAACTTTGATTATAAGTGTTAACCTTGCATTTAGTTTTGATATAACCAACAAACTTAAGTTAAATTAATATTCGACCTTGTACTTATGTTTAAATTGAAAAAAATTCTTAAAAGTACTAAGGCAATTCATTGAGATGTGTTTGAGTCATCAAAAATGATTTTACAAATGAATTTTGAAGACCAGTATCGATACCAAGAACATGTGTATCGATACTATGCATCAAACTCTCAAATGTATCGATACAATGAACATAAGTATCAATACATATTGATGAGTATCGATACTTGATCCCTGAGTATCGATACAGAGCTTGGCAGTAGCTCAAGTTGGCATGAAACCCTCAACTGTATCGATATAAGTGTGTATGTATCGATACATGTTGATGAGCATTGATACCTACCCCATGAGTATCGATACAGGGTTTGGTAGTAGCCTATGTTTAGCTTAGTATATGTATACAAAGGTATATGTATCGATACAGGTTGCTTAGTATCGATACTCAGATTACAGTATCGATACAAGAACTTATAACAGCTACTTTTTTAAGTTATGTATCGATACCATTGGTACTGTATCGACACAGAAGCACAGGAATAACAGGAAATAACACTTGTAAAGGCTCCAACGGCTATATTTCTTCACCAAATTGTCCCAACGGCTAGAATCATGATCAAGGCTATAAATAAGCCAATCCAACACCTTCAACAGGAGAGGAACTAAGAGATTGTGCTTAGAGTCAAATCTTTCATCTTTTATTAACTAGTTCATCTTTGTATAGGATTAATTCT
>JBBYHO010038055.1:0-10814 GCA_038382025.1 Adansonia gregorii
AACGTCAATAACTCGAGTTTGGTCCTATAGACATAAAAAATAAGAGATCCCCCTACTTTGCTCAATCCCCTGCTGGTAGCACAATTGTTGCAAATTAAAAAATCACTTTAAAATCCTAAACGAATTTTCATGAATTTTTTGATATTTTTTTATCAAAGCAAGTCGAACTATCTTTAAAATGATGTCTTATTCACCCTTGGATCATTCCGTATGAGAGAGTTATGATTTTTCAAGTCTAAACTATCTGAAACCTCTAGAATTCAAACATGTACTCTAGTTGGGCTGTTCCGGCCCACTAAATGATATTTCCAAATTTTCAAACATTTTTTTCTAAAAGGTTCATGAAATTCCCTTTTCAGAAAGGTATTTTTGCAATTTTTTGATACCAAATGAGTCCGGGGTGATTTTTTAAATTTTGACACACCTTGTCCCTCATATGCTCTGCCAACAGTATTATCAATCTGAACTTAAAAGTTTATTCTCCTAAAAAGTGACTTTTTAAGGTATTGGGAATATTTTTAGGAGATAACCCTCATCGAGTTACCTTTCTAATAGTGTCTTGTCCACCTTCTAAATCCTTTGAACCAATTTAGAATAAATTAGGGAAACAAGATAATGCGATGTTGTCCCTTATTTTTGATTTGGGTCAAAATTGAGTTATTTTCCCAAATTTTATCTTGAGACATTCGAATGTCTCTATGTCAACTTGGTTAGACTCAAGAATATGCTTTGACCTCCCATAGGCTCGTATCAAGGCACAAACACATTTTACATCTTTACCATCCTCATTCACAATAATTTCTTTTGCCAAAAGTTGTTGAAAGGCTTATACATTCCTTAAATCATGAGGTTTTGGTAACTTATGTTTTCCAACTCGACTTCTCTAAGGTGTGTCAAACGTATCATTTTTGGGGATACGCTAACCCCATTTTTTGAGGAGATACTGCAACCCTACTTTTCAAAATTGTCAAGATTTAAAAAAAATCTTCTTTTGTGAAAATAATTTGTCATCCATGGGGATACTCCAACCCTGACCTTCTGAGGGGATACTACAACCCCACTTTTTAAAATTGTCAAGATTAAAAGAAACCTCCTTTGTCGAAATTATTTGTCATCCATGGGGATACTCCAACCCTACCTTTTCGAAGGGATACTGTAACCCTATTTTCAACTACAATTAATTTTGTTCTTACTCTCGGACTTCTATGAATATGTCAAACAAATCTTGTTTAATCAAGGAACCTAGACGCATCTAAAAAATTATCGATTCAATTATTCCTAAATAATCAATACCAATTGCGAGATAAATTTTGATAGTCCATTTCTTTTCTTTATCATTGCATTGAATGACCGATGTTATGTTACTTCATTTATTATCTTACTAACATGATTTCTTTGTGATGATTATTTGCATTCATGTTTCCAATCATTTCAAATAAAACTAAAGGTAATGTACCACATGGGTATCTTCTAGTGCCTAAAGTGGAACATTCCATTTTCAAAGTAAAATCCAGAGGTCATTTTTATCGAAAATCTCTATATTCCCCATCTCTCTAGGGTGAATGTGAGATTAAATCTTTTTCATCAAAACCTAAACTCTATCTACAAGATTCATGCATTAAAGGGGATTATATCGAAATAATGACAAGCTAAAATTGAATGAATCAAAGTCGAGATAAGATATAGCTAGTAAGGTACTGATTTCGGGCGTCGCAAAGAGGTTCAGACCTTATCACGCTTAACCAACTCTCAAACCCAAACGGTGAATTTTTGCATTAAGTAGACCACAGGATCTATGTTTTGAGTTTCGTAACTCAAAACATAGGTTTCAATAGACATCTAGTCATACCTAGCTTGAAATGTTCGATGGTGACTCCAAGCATTGGCCCTTTTGCGATCGTCATCTGAGGCCAATAAGATGAATGATTCATCTTATGGTCCCCCTCACTATACCACAAGTCGAGAATCCATACATTCTCGTTTTCATCACATCGCCAAAGGAAAAGTCTCGATCAAGAACACATTCCAAGTCAAAAAAATATTTTAACTCGTACGCATTCATAGATCCATGAGGATCCACCCCAGGTACGTTACGATAGATAGGACGTATCATACACTTGAATTGCTTGTTGTGCCTAGACAAATGGTTCATATTTCATATATCTCTTCTTGTGATTTATTTCAACCAAATTAAACTTTGTATGCACATTCATTCTTTTCACAAGGTTGAATCGTAGGCACTTAAATAATATAACCTGCATTAATGGTCTTGGGTACTTTATCTCTATGATTTCATCCAACAAGCCATAAAAATAATTTTTTGCACTTCCATCATTGGATGACTTAACACACACACCATTATTTATTATGGCTTTTCTCATTCCATATTCTTAAGTATGAAAATTATACCCATTTATGAAATATGTTGACCAGGTTCATTCTTGTGGATTTGGACCCCATGACAGATGATAGAGCAATCCTTGCTCTTCAACTTGTTCATAATTACTATGAACCTAAAGTAATACACATAAAGTTAACAATATATATCTTAAATAATGACGTATAAAATATTAATAATTTGATTTTGATCCATAGACAGCTTTCATATGTTTTGCACCATGCTGCAAATTATTTATCGCTCATACGGTCAAACTTATTTAGTGGTAATCCATACATTGAAGTTTGAAAAATTCTATCAGCAAATATCAGTTATATATTATAAATGTTTAATGCACACACCATACATCTATTTGCAAATTTAAACTTATTTGAATTATGGTTTAACTTTTGGATAGTTTAGTAAAATATATATATGGGCTACATGCCATTCGATACCTGTTAAATAACGAAATTTACTTGGGTTTCTTGGTCGACCAAGATAATTGAAAATAGAGAATGCTTTGTAACTGGGATCAATAGGGCCCTCGTTATTTCTTTTTGCTCTCTACCTTTTACATTGCACGTGAGCTCAAAATAGTATGAAGCAAACATTGTCACTTTTTCCATAATATATGCGTTAGAAATTAAAGCTTTAACATATGCCTTATTCTTCACTTTTTTTCTTTGAATGATATAAGAATCTAATTGCAATAGGAAAGAAGTTTATCAGAACATAATATGTAATTAAGTATTTTACATTTTTGAATGGATACACCCATCGAAATTAGACAAAACCTACCACTTTAGCCTCATAAGGCAGGTAAGCTAAGAGATACTCCATTGAATCAAAAAATGGAGTGAATATCCTTTCTAAGTTGCAAAAAATGATAGGGATATCTCTCTTTAGTTTCTTTATGTGTGATACTTTCAACATTGCTGAGCGAATATCATGAAGAAAAATACTTAACTCTGTTATAGTGCCCCATACAAAATTTGGTAGAAGTTCCTTGAACACTATTGGAATCGGTCTTTTCATAAATATATGACAATCATGATTCTTTAAACCTGTCAACTTGCATTCATTCCAATCAACACATCTCTCAAGGTTCGAGGCATAGCCATCAAGAAACCGTACAGATTTCAACCATTCACAAACAACCTATCTCTGCTCCTTATTTAATGTATAAACTACTTTTGGTTTTGGCCCTTCGCTGGTTGCATCCATATATAGTGTAGGCTGATCACAAATATATTTCATATATTTTCTTGCATTCTAGTTGCCTTTTGTTTTTCCACTAACATCCATCATAGTATTTATGACATTGTCAAAAACAATTCTTTTTCTATATGCATGACGGGAAGATTATGATAAACAAGATAGGTTTTCTAATATGATAGAACCCAAAATATACTAAGTTTAGTCCATTTATGTGTACTTTCATATGTGATAGTTGTACTAAGAGGGTTTTCAACAATAGTTGGAAGGCCATGCACTCGTCTCCAAACTTGATCAGTGGTAATCCTCAATGGTAGAGGTCTTCTTTCAATCCCATTTTTTATGAACTCTTTTTTATTCTTTTTGAATGTATGATTCAACGGTAAAAATTTTCTGTGATAGTAAAGTAGCTAATCCTCTTGCCATGTTTTAATTTGAATGACTTTGATCTCCTCATGCATATCGAACATCTTAAAATCCCAGCTGTACTCCATCTAGATAACATTCCATAAGTTAGAAAGTCATTTATCGTTCAAAGAAGAGCAACCTTCATTACAAATGTCTAATAGTGGAGACATCATATGTAAGAACACCTTTATCCTATAGTTGTTGTAACTCTACAATCAATGGTTGTATATAAACATCTAACAACTTTTTTAGATTTGTGGGCTAGGCACAATCAATGTTAAAAACATATAAACTACCTTACACACATACCAGGTGGAAGGCTGTACGGAGTTAAAATAACTGGCCAACATGAATAAACCTTTCCTAATTTCCCAAATGGGGTAAACCCATTAGCACAGAGACCTACCTTGATGTTTTGAGGCTCTATGGCAAACTCAGGATATATTCTATCAAAATGTTTCTATGCCTTTACATCTGAAGGATGATACATTAAGCCCTCCTCTGTTTTATGGTTTACTTGCCAACTCATGTGTTCAACAATGGCCTTAGATGCATAAAGCCTTTGTAATCTAGGAATTAAAGGCAGATAGAGTAGTTGCTTGTATGGTTTATGTTTTTTATTACAACCTTGCCTTCTGCTAATCTTATACCTAGATTGGTTATAGAATTTACAAGATTTTGCATTTTCATCATCCCTCTAATATAACATAAAAACCTTATTACAGACATCAATCCTTACAACTAGAAGACCTAAGTTATTCACTGGCTTCTTCATATCATAAAAATCGCTTGGCATGATGTTATCACGAGGCATTATTCTCGTATTACTTTAATAAAAAAGTTGAAATAGTTCTCAAACACATTATGCTCTACCTTGATATTTAATAGCCTTGCCATTACTGATAACACTGTGTCATTGTCACAATCTACCCACAAACGTTCACTTGTAGCTTTTAACACTTCCTAAAACTAATTAGATAGAAAAGTTTCATTATCCACATTCTCATCAACACCTGTTACTCCTACCTCTTTTAATGATGATGCATAACTAGTATCCACTTGTTCAAATGTTGAAGCAAAGCTAATACTTGCATGGTTTGATTTCGAAATAAAATTTTGAATAACAGCATCAATCACCATCCTTTGATATAGGTTTAATTGCTCATAATAACTACATTCTCCCCTAAATGAAAATTGCTTACTTCTTTGATATTATTTGTCAGATATAAACGGTTCACCATGGCAAGTCCAATTATAGTAATTTGAGGCAAAACCAAATCTACAAAGATGTTCTCCAACTTTATCACACACATGAAACTTACAATTACCACACTTTTTACACGGACACACCTTATTTTCATCCATGAACTCAACTTTACTACTAGCAAAGTCCAAAAACTATTCTAACCCAATACAAAACTCATCAGTTAATCATCGACGTTTAAGTAAGTTTTTATTATACATCAAAGCCCAATCTTGTTGCATTGTGTATGTATACAAATTAAAAATTTATAAAATATTAACAATATCATAGCTAATGTTTAATATTCTTAATTAAAAAACAAAAAATTTTAAAACTAAAATTCTATTTGTGCCTAGATAATTACTTTGAAATTGAAAAAAATTAGCATGTAAAAGGGACTTACCTAAGTATTTCGTTGAACTCTTTGTAGTAGAAATTAGTCAATTTGATGAAAATTACAACATCTATTTCAATTGTGAGGCCTTTAAATACGTACATACCAAAACAATAAAAAAATTACGTGAGATTGATGAAGCTTGTGGCAATTGATGGAAGAAAGTAATGGAATAAATAATAATGAAGTTCATGATTACAACATGACACCAAATAAAAAAAGAGAAAAGAAAGAGAGATGAGCATGGGAAGAGAAGTAAAGAAAAAAGGAAAGAAGGATAATAAGTATATTAGTATTTGTGACGAAATCAGCGATGAAAAAACTACTATATTTTAGTGATGAATTTAGCGACAAATATTCATTAGAAAAAAATTTCCAACTATGTTAGCAATAGAGTTAATGACAAAAAACCATCGGTGGATTTTAGCAATAAACTTTAGCGATGAATAGTCATTCATAATAATACTATGATAATAATAGTGATGGAATTAGTGAAAAATGGTTTGTGGACATTAACAATGAAATTTAGCAACAAATACTCATCTATAGTAAAATTGTGACAATATTAGCGATGAAAAACTATAGCTCAAATTTTTGCGATGAAATTTGGCGACGAATCAATATCAATCATAAAGTTGCCACAAAATTAGCAACAAATACTTTGCAACCAAATATCACGAAAATGAATGTTGCTAATTTCATCACTAATTTAGTGATGACTATTGTTTGTCATAAATTAGCAACAACATTAGCGACGAATCTATACATTAATACTTCAACAATGAATTTTGCAATAAACAATATTCATTGCTAAATTAGTGACGAAAGTCAAGGACGAATTTTTTATCACAAAATTCAGTGCCATTATGCTTGACACTTAGCTATGACCTTTAGCGACGAAACATGTCCGTTGCAAATTTAGTGACAAATTGGGCGATGAATCGTTTGTCACAAAATTTGGCAGCATTTTGCGTTAATATTAGCAACAATTTTTGTGATAAATCACTTGCCACAAAAATACCCTTCGTATTTTGCGATGAACATTAGATATTTGTATTTGTCATCGCAATTTTCGTCGTTACTTAGCAACGAATATTTTTTTATCGTTATTTTTCATAGCTAAAACCTCTTTTTTTGTAGTGTTCTAATTTTTTGGCATTGATCCTTTTTTTCATAATTATATTTAAAAATAAATTATATTAACTAAATAAAGGCTATTGAACCTATTTAAATATTTTTGTACTTATTTATTTGATGTTTAATAATTTTGAATATTAAATATTTATAATTTTAAATTTTATATTCACATATATATATACATATATCTCTACATATATAAAGGTTTATTTCTATATCTATATAATATATATCTTATTAAAAACTTGAAGATATTTTACAAATATATATATGTAAAAAATATGATAAATCTAAAATAATACATCAAAATATATGGATAATAATATATGACAAATTAACTGCTACGCTGCCAATGGAGTTGAAAAACTCCATAAATAATGTTAGTAATGTGCTACATATCCCTCAAAAGATATTTAAAAAGAATAAAAATAAAAAATAAAATATTTATGATTTTACTAATACTATTTATGAAATTTTTTAACTTCATATAAAATAATTTTTCATAATATATTAATTTTTCACACATCGATTCGATTTGGAGAGCCCACCTCTCGACCAACCATTTATTCATCTTCTCCACAATCCTTACAACTTTTTTCTTCTCACTTACCCACCACCCAAATAAAATATCATCCCTAAACATTGCTCAACCCAACGCAACCCCTCCAATCCCAACACCGTGTTTATGATATGATGTAACTCCATTGGCCTTTTCACCACCATCGATCTGCGTTATGCAGGGGAACTTATCAGTCCATCCTAAATGTAATAATAATATTAATAAATAATAAATTTTAAAACGTTTGAAAAATGAATTCATCAACCCCCTCTCTCCTCTACGCCTACTTCGTCCCAAGTCATTAAAAAATAAGCAAGACTCTTTCAATCCTCAATCCCCTAACCTATCTCTTCCTAAAACTCAATTAAATCCAACAAAAAATAAAATACAAATTAGTGTTCCTCTAATGATTACCATCTCGATCATCGAAAATCTTCCTAACGTACAAGCTTTACCAACGGCTAAGGTTCTAGCTCCCACCAGGTCCACGACCATGGCCGGTGGTTGGGAACCTTTACGACGTAAAGTCACTTAGGTTTCGGTGTTATGCGAAATGGGCTCAGGCCTATGGTCCGATTATATCAGTTTGGTTTGGTTCGACCTTGAACGTGATAGCGTCGAATTCGGAGCTGGCTAGGCAAGTTTTAAAAGAGCGTGATCAACAATTGGCGGGTAGGCATAGAAGCAGATCAGCAGCAAAGTTCAGCAGAGATGGAAAAGGACCTTATATGGGTTGATTACGGACCTCATTATGTTAAGCTAAGGAAAGTGTGCAGGCTGGAGCTTTTCTTTCCGAAGAGGCTTGAGGCTTTGAGACCTATCAGTGAAGATGAGGTTACCTCCAAGGTTGAATTCATCTTCATCGACTGCACAAATCTTGGTATCATTCATCTCTTTCTTTCTTGTTAATTTGCTTTATGAAACTAAACCACCTCCTTTTTTTAATTATTTCAGTGATTTGATAAACGTAAAGCAAAAAGCAAAATTAATATTACGTTTTTAAAAATATATAAATAGATAGATATATATAAGGTTATTAACAAAAAGTCGATCATGACTTTGTTAAAATTTTGAACTTTTAATTCATGAAAATTGTTGTTATAATTTATTTCTTTCCTTTTAAATCGAAACCAATGTAAGAGGAATATGTCTATGTTAAAAAACATTAATAATCTAGAGGCACAGCCGAGAACCACCGAGGAAGTAGAGACGGCGTTTCAACTTTAGCCATTCTCCTTTGAACAATAGCTGCACTCCAAAAACAGTTGATAAATACTAACAGTTATAGGTTTATTAGTTTGGAAAAACAGTTGAAAGCTTTAATCTTTTCCGATGTGATCCCATCCACAGCACATTTGCATTTTAAATGTTTCACTTGGGTCCATTAGTTTCTACTATAAGCTATGGACCAATAACAAAGTTAGGGGGTACGGACCAGAAGTAATATGCTGGTGAACCACTTATGTACATCGGGATCATTTTCCATCAGCAACTTTTTTCATTTTTTCTTTTTATCTAAAGGGAAGAGGATATAAAAAAAAGTTTTGTAATTTTAATTTATTTTTTTCAATTCCTATCTATTTAACTCGCTTGAAATAAATAAACGTACTTAAATCATTTTAAATCCACGACCTTCACAGTTCTGTTTACTGCTCATTCCACATGAGGTAAATGCTTAACTGGGGAAAAAAGTTGAAATCACTTCTCGGGCCAATAAAAAATTTTTACCGAGTAAATGTAGTAACGTGGTTAAAAGATTGAGACTTTCTTTTCACTCAAAACTTATTATCAGTAAAATCGTAATCCTCATCTAACCAGTAAATAAATACATAAAATTAAAGAGTTGGGTAATCTTTTGACCTTTTTCTGTGTGACGCTGCAATTCCAATTGCATTACGTATGAATACGTTGGTTGACTAGGGTAGGATAGGATAGGATGGGTGAACTATTTTCCTCTCATTTTTCACGTTAACAAATCTATTTCACAAATTCTTTTTTTTTTTCAACCAAAAACCGCCACCTCTAAATTTTATCACCCAAACTTTCTGCTATTTCACTTTGATCTCTTGAAGAAATTGTTTTATCTCTGGTCTGATCGAGTAAATCTGAACACTCTTAATTCAAAGCAAATTGAATGATTGAACTACAAAATATGCTCCGCCTTCAACCCTTGATTTTTTTTTCTTTTTAAACTTGTTACACCTTCAAGTGATATTTATAAATTGTTACAAGTTATGTAATACAGATTGTTTTATTTTTCTTGTACCCACATCTGACATATGTGTCTTGGGCATGGGCAAAAAATAAATGAAATTATTTTTAAAAAATTGAATATACATGGGTCAAATAACTGGCTCAAATTTAGGTAATATAAATTATAAGTAATTTGGTGCCTTGCCTAAGTTAATTTTGTTGCGTCCCAACAATATCTGAATGCTTGTAGAATTTGATGCAAATTTAGATGCAGAAAGCCAGGGTAAAAGTTTGCCAGTAAGGAAATATGTGGGAGCAGTAGCATTCAACTGCATAACGAGTCTAGTGTTTGGGAAGCGTTTCGTGAACTCTTGAGGGAATAATGGATGAGCAAGGCCAAGAATTCAATGTAATAATTTTAATAAAAAAATACACATCTAACCATTGTTGATCAAGAATGTAATCTTACTCTAAGTATATGAAAATAAACACCCCGCATAAACCTTCTAGTCTATTTCTTTTGTTGATAATTACCTTATGATGATGCACAGACAATTATATAGACTAGCCTAAAGACTTATATTAGAAAATTAATTAGAGTTATATCCTACCATTAAGGAATTTGTATTTTAATTAGTTATTAGAGTTAAACTCTTACCACTAGAGTAGTTAAACTGAATTAGGATTTACTTTATAGTTTCACCTTAAAAATTTGATTTAATTATCTTGGTCCACTTATTATCATATAGGCCACATAAAGTTCAACATTATCCCACTTGGCCCATATGATAAACCATGAACTCGAATAGATGATAATTAAATCCTAAAACATGGCCATAAGTTACTCTAACTTAACTCTCACTCAATTAAAGATTCCACATGGCATGAATCATGGCAGTAGCATTCTAAAACTAATGTTCCCTTCCATGTATTACAATGCATGATCATCTTTAAAAGAGCACTTTATGAGATAATACTTTATGAATGAATTTTCTATAATCATTCAAGGTTCACTTGACATGTAATCTTTATGTGCATAAACTGAAACATGTCTATAAACTCTAGGAATATGAAATTAACACAATCAAAGAAGCCAAAATGCATCTTGTCAAAATTTAATTAGCCCCATATGATCCACATAAAATTTAAACTGTTTTGTCAACAATGCTTTTGTCATAGGATCGGCTATTGTTAAATTTGTACTGATGTATTGAATATCCACTTCTTGCTTTTTTTATAGTCTCCAACAACAAGCTACTTTATATCTATTTGCTTGTTGCGACTC
>JBBYHO010038077.1:0-10811 GCA_038382025.1 Adansonia gregorii
ACTCCTATTTCAGATTGTTATGCTAATGTGAATTAGGCTTAGGATAAGAAAAGTTCCAAGTTCATTAGTGGTTAGTTGTGCATTATAGGAGGTGCTATTATTTCTCGGCCGTCAAAGAATGTATTATCTTCCTTTGAATCCAAGTTCATTGCAATGTCTTATGCCACCAAGGAATTACTTTGGTTTACAAGGTTTCTAAAATGTGTTCCTTTTATTAAGAGAGCTAAAGGACTAATCACTATATATTCCGATAATCAAGCTGCTATTTACAATAAAAGGATTGAAAGATTGTCTAACATTGGCAAGCATATTGTTGTGAGATACAATCTTGTAAGAAGTGTTGTAAAGATAGGTAAGGTTAATTTAGAGAGCCTCCTAACAAATCAAATGTTAACGGATCCCTTACTAAACCCTTATCAAGTGATAAAATAGCTAACACTATAAGAGATATGATACCAATACTAGTTGGTAGAGATAATATTGCTGATGCTTAAGAAATTGATTCTTTAAATTTAAAGAATAACTCTTCATCTAATAGTTATTGTGTCTAAGAGTCTTTAAATTGTTTCAGTAATTTATATATGAGACACGTAATATCCTAATGCATAAATATTTGGCATAGTGGGTGAGAAGAAAGAAAAAAATTATTCCTTATAAAGTCTTATATCTAGATGTATTATTTTATACAATAAAAAGGTTGGACATAAAGTATTTAAAAACTTGTAGCTCATTAAATTAGAATGATAGGTAGAAGAGAAGGTTGTGAACATTCTTGACAATGTCTACCTATGCAAGTAGAGAAATGAGAGGCCATTTTTTATGGACTTCAGGTTAACCTTAGATTACTTGCTAGTATGGCACCAAAGTGAAGACCCTTATTAAATTATATAGCACATTAAGGAACGCAAGAACCATTGTAGAGAGTAATATGTTTTCTTTGTATCTCATATTCAATCTAAAGTTTCAAGCCTTAGCCTCTTTTAGATATAATCTTTACAAAGGAACCTAGTTGCATTTTTCTTAGGTTGCATTGCATGCATGAAACTTTTTTGGTAGATTATTGTATATATTAGCAAAAAGAATCCTTTTATAAAGTGCTCTAAATGATTTAAAAAGGTATGAAATCATGTAGTCTACATTTTGTTAAAAAATGAAGTTCGAAAGTAATTAATAAACCTTTAGAATGAAAATAGGAAAAAAGATTTGAATTCCTTTAAAATGAATTTGAATGACAATTTTGAAAAAAATGTAATTTATTATAATTTTGCGTAAAGGATTAGAATCCATGAGAAGAGGATTCAAATACAAGGTAGGATTTCATGCTTACATAAGATATTATGATACTATATTTTTGGATTCAAATCTCTTTTTCGAAAATTAAAAGTATTAGTTTGTTGGACTTACTCTTTCATTTTAAAAGTTGTGATTCTTCATAAAAAGGCATGTTTAATCATGAAGGGATGTTTTTAACATTAGTTAGGGCCTAAAACTATTTCCTTTAACATTCATTTTACACAACTTTGAATCTAATACTCTTCAAAAATCATTTCTTTGATCATGTGTGTTTAAGATGAACTTGAAGAAGTGCAACGTTGTTCTTTTTTAAGTAGACGTTGTATATTAGGGATAATGTTAACAGAGAGACTATTTACAGCATACTCACAAAACTATTATCTTAAAAAAGCTTTTTGAAAATATTGTTTTTACCTGATTACATTAACCTAACCCCTAATATACAATAGACAAAGCATTGATTTACTTGCTTTTGGCTTTCACATTGCATCAGAAAATAGTACCCCTGCAAAAATAAATAAATAAATAAATAAATAATGGAGCTGTTAGTGTCACAACCACCATGAATGGGATACTTTTTTTTTTTTTTTTGTTATCTTGGTGCTGTTTACTTGAGTCTAGTGTTCTTTTTTTTTTCTTCGATTAGAGAACCGACTATGAAGCATCTAGATCCAGAATTCAATTATTGTTTACATGATTAGTCGATCTTTTATAGGAATTACTCGTAATACAAATTTGTGAATGAATATGTTTACCAAAAGGATAATCATTGTTTGTGACCTTCATCTTAATTGTTATTTAAACAAGTCAAAATTTTTTGCTGCTTGTCCACGATGTTTTAAGAAAAATTCAAATATTTCAGAGGAAAAAAAAGTAGGAATTTATCTAATGAACAACACTGTTTCATATACATAAGAATCCATTGATAAGAAGGGAAACTTGAATCTAATTTTTACACTAATATATATATATGTAATTGAAATGGAAAATGAAATTCTTAGGAAGTTATACATTTGTGCATTGAGAAGACCCTTTCCTACCCTTTACTACATGACCTCTTTGATCATGTTCTTTGTTGGATAGAACCATATTCTCATTCTAGTCTTCGAAGCGAGCCAAATTATAGAGATCTCCAAGTATGACCAAACCATATTTTGCTCTAAGTTTTAATTGAAACTGCTATGGCTAGTCATTCAATCAAAAACCATTGTTTCCGTTAAACCCAAATTACATCAATAGGAAATCAAATCATAAATTAGTATGCAAGTATTGTACACAACACAGTGTCGCTACAAGGTCAACTGATCGATGAAACACTCCGCACATGGCAGATTCCAACATCTAAAGCCCTAATACATTCTCATAAGCTTCACTTGGGGACCAAAACTTGTACTCTCGACGATTATTTTCCAGAAAATGCTGAAAAAAAAAATTAACATAACAGCACCCTATAAACTCCACCAACAACTTGAGATTTTGCTGAACTTTTTTCGCGTAATACTTTGTCTCTGCAACCAAAAGAAAAAGAGATATCAAGCATGAGCTCAAGGAGAGCGCTTGACTTTGTACTGTAAATGATTATTTTAGGCTTGTAAACTCAAATAATGCATTGTTACGATGCCTGAACATAGAGAACCAATCTCCTACGTACAGGACCACTAGTGTGATTAATGAAGAAGTAGCAGAATAATGTTCAATCAACAGGAAAGACATGGCAAATTTATGGATTTTATATGGCCACAAAAGCTTGATAAACCACGTGGGAGAGTCTTGCAAATATCGGTTGTTGTAATTGACGACCGTAATGTTCAATTGTCAATGTCTTAGGATAGATGTTGAATTTTCCTATGTCCCAGCAAGAATTTTTCAATACAGACAATGTCTATAATCCTGGCTTATATTACTGCAATTGAACGCAATAACATTCACTAGCAATCGCAATAAGCGCGATCTAATAAAAAATGTTTTTAATTTAATTCCCTAGTTACCTTTGTTCTTCCACGTAAACTTCCCCTTTTTTGCTTTACATCCTGAAGCAAGTGAAACTAGGAATTAACCAGTTTGAATTTACAGAAGAATATGCCATAGTTTTAGAACTAGGAGGGGAAAGGGTTGTTTGCCACTGCAAATCATCCTCGCATGACTAACAATATAGTGTCCACCAGTACTTAAGTTTGAGCAAGTAGTAAACAAATTCTAAAGGATAAGCAAATTTTCATGGATACTAAGAAATAAAGCTTTATGACAGGCTCCCTCACCTTGACTTTATCTGTCAGAGCGGCGCAGAACTTCAAATAGTCCACAACAACTCTTCCATGATGCTGGTTCCACGGGACGATGACGCAGAGATATAATAGGCTGTCAAAAATAAAAGCAAATTCAAGGCTAGAAACCTAGAAAAATTAAATTTCTCGCTTAAAGTAATATATATTTGTTTTCTTCATACAAATGATCAGGAGATACTGAGTTGAGTTATTGACCTGATTTTCGGTGCTTTCGTGGATGCCAGGCTCGTTTACTACTTCACCAGCATCTCTAGTCTCACTGACTGAAAAATTTGCTGCCTGCAATGAATCTTCAACGTTTTCCTTAGATGCCAATCCAGATGAACCCCCAGCATTATTGTCTGAAACTGAAATTTTTGGTTCCGTGATTCCATGGTCTACTGCAGCTGTAGGAACTGGATCAACCGTGGTGCCATTAGTTTCATCAAAATCAGGCAGCGTTGTTTCCTTATCAATTCCCTTTGATTCCACATCTGATGAGAGTTGAGAATCCCCAGTGGCCTCAGCAGAAGCAAGCTGCTCTGTTTCTTTGTCTAAACCAGTTATTAGCAAATCATCAGCATTAGTGTCGTCCAAAGATGGTGAAATGTTCTCTTCTTTTTGTTTGGCATCTAATTCAACAACATCAAAATCTCCTGATTTCTCAAATGATGGCTCAATTTCTTGACTCAACTCTTCAGTCAAAGAAACCCCCAATTCAAGCTCAACTGACTCAACAACTGACTCAGGAACCACTTTCTCCTCTTCAAATGTCTCTGAATGCTCCATGTTAGGACTGCTTTCGTCATGTTCTTCCACCTCTTTGTCGGAAGTGCTACTACTTGAACTAGAATCTTCTTCCCCACCTGGGGTTTCATTAACTGACTTTGAGTTCCTAGCCGCAACATTATCTGTAACAAATTCAACGTCTGCTTTTGACACTTGAGAATCTTCTAAGACTTCCTTCTCTTCATCATGTGCTGGTACATTTGGGGTCTTTTCTACTCTTCTGTTTGAAGAATCTTCCATTTGGTAATGATTTGTAGAAACTACTGATTCAACAGAAGAAAAATCTCTGCCTAGCCTTCTTTTTTTTTTTTTTTTTTATGGTTATTAGATATCAAAGGAACACTTTAACCACCACCACTTTCTTTCAATCCGTCACGTTTCAGGACATGAAGTCCTGTACGAGTTCGTTAAAGAATAAAAAAGAACGAAGTCAACCGATGAGATGAGAGGCATCCACTAACAAAAAACAAAGGGAACAACTTAAGCCTTAAGGTATACAGTTAACGGAACCTTAGAAAGAGTGGGAAATGAGACAGTGAAATAATTAAATAATTGAAGTTGAAAGGCAGGTGGAGAAGAAGGGAAGTTGGTTAATTTCCTAGTGTTTGGACGTGGGGGCACAACTCAGCCACGACTGGTTGTTGTAGGTCAGTTTTACGAAGAAGGATGCAAAGAATGGCCGCTATAAAATAAAGGCAATGACCCATTTCCTTTTCCTAGAGTTCTTGCGTGAATATGATAAGGGATAGGTATTTAAATTGCATTTTTTTATGATTATCATGTTCATTATAGTTGCAAATCAATTTTATCGTGATTAATTACTATGAATATTGATATTGGAAAGAGTCAAAATCGTAAAATAATGACCATAATATTAAAACAGCTGGGAAGATTACCTTACATTTGGAGAGACTAGGAAGGAAGTGGTGGGAGTTTAGAGTGATTCTTCAGGCATCCCTCCTCCTAAAGCCGGACCTTGACAGTTGAAATATTAGAGCTTTTAGCAGTTAGATTAGCAGATTTTAAAATATGGTTGTAAACATCGGCCTGCAGCTAGGCTTACAATTGTTTACCTAAGATAAGTGCTGGATGCACTCGAAAATTTATCTCAATTGGTTGATGTTGATGCATGATCTCTTACTTAAAGAGTTGGAATCGAATCTTCCTTCCTATATATATATATATACATATATATATATATATATATATAAAGAGATGCTGCTACGTTATCCTTCATCTTTACATGCTTGACTATATGCATGTGCTATGGACTCTGAAACTTTACATTCTCACAGCATAAATCTCTATATCATTCATGGAAATTAGGTGTTATTCAACCATTTAATTTAAGCATTTCGTGTTTTTATAGGAATCTTATTTTTATTATTTCTTGAACTAGGATAAAGACAAAGAGTCCTTTCTCAAAAATTGTTTGATATATATTTAATGCTGGTCCACTATCTATATTGAATACCATATGCATTCCAACCTCAGAAAGATGAAAGTGAGACAAGTGGGAAAAACTTGGAGACCAAGATAGCAAACTCAACAACAACCGACCCTCAATTTAGTAATTTATTATAGGTTTATATATATTTGATGTATTAATAATATATATATTTATATTATTAGTTGATAAGATAATATCATTTATTTAAAAATTTTTAAAAATAAATATATAATTTTATTTTTAATGAAACGGTGGCCTTTGATTCATTGAAAATATATATATATATATATTTAAATCCATCTTTAAGTGAGAAGAAGTCCAAGGATTGAATTTCTCCTCTCCACTTGGATTTCCTCGTATTATTAAGAATGGAAACTCAACTAACCCAAATTGAGGATGCTCATCGTTTATGTATTGACTCTGACACTTTTCGCGGATAATATAAGCCCTAAGCCTAAGAATGAAGACTAGAGAAGACAAAAATGACGAAAGATGGGCATAATTTGCCAAGGCTTTACTAGCAACTTTATTATTTTTCTTAATTTCTTTCTTTCCTCCAACCGAAGTTTTGGTTGCACCTTAAACAAGCAAATTCCAAAAGGAGGTATGGACTTATATTGTCCAGTTGGCATGAATATGACCCAAGAGGCCAATACAATTACGCATGTCAAAGCTAGGCCAAGTATGGAGCTTGAGCTTAGGCTAAAATGGTCATGTCCCATCTCTAAAGTCAGTGTTATCAATGGGCAAAAGTACGATGTTGGTAAAGCATTCTCCGTCTCATCCTCCATTTTTCGCTGTATCAGACTCGAACACGTATTACAACTTCGTACCTAATTTTGTTGGTATTTAACATAAACGAAAAATTTCGCACCTGTAACTATTATAGTAAACATTAAATGAAAAATGGTGAACATAAAAGTTAGAGAAGAAGATATTAGTAAGTGCTACGAATAGAGGAGAACACAATCAACACATTAGTTTCATAATGCTACAACCATCATACAAACAGAAATCTGGTTGATACCAGTCATAGGTCTCAATTAATCCTGGTGCTAGTAATATTCCTGCTCCAAGGATGTTAGTTAAGCAACAAGCCCAGTCTTCAAAGAATTTTGATCCATGATCTCATGGGATGAAATCAGACTTATTGAAACGTAGCGGAAGTATAATCGATAGTCTTTTCTCTCCCAATAAATTCAATAAGTAATCACGACAGCACAATAATAATTTTCAGCAACACACAATTAACTCAAAGCAAGCAAACAAATCAATCACACTAGACACAAAATTTTACGTAAAAAATCCTTTTAAAAATAAAGAGTGCGAACCAAAGGATTTTAAAGTCTACTCAAAATCTTCACTAATACGAAATGTGGTAACAATATCACAATATTTGGCTAGCACAATGAGTACATAACTTTACTTTTAACTATTAACAAGTGATCATCATATACAAACAGAGAAAGTTGAGAATTTCACCAAAAATGGAGTTACTGTTTAGGCTACAAATCCAGAAGCTGTAGCATTTGGATGACAATTTCAACCATTCAAAGTGAACATCTACGAGTCCCCTGGCTATTATAAGAAAATCAGCACGATCAGACCATGGATGAACCTTCGATAATTAGTTTGATGAAAACTACAAAAAAAAAAAAAAAAAACCCAAAAACCAAAATTTTTTTGCTCTCTCTTTTTCTCACTACTAGGCTTGATACTTTCTGTTTCAAAAATAAAGATGTTGCCTATCGCAACTTGCTCTCTTTCGTGTTCAAAGCACAACACCCTCTCAAATTACTTGGATGGTGACATGCACAACTTAAAAAGAATGTCGAGAATTGCCTTTGGATTATCCCTTGATCGAGATTTGAGTTAGGCGTGATGAGATAATTGTGAGGGGAAGGGTCGTCAGACGCGTTGCTCATCCAACTGGTCTTGGGTAGCCACCACAAAGTGGTCAAAAACTTAGAGTCGCTACCAATTATGAGGGCTAAGCATGATTGGATGCCTATTGAAAACAATATTTTAAGTTATGAAACTTGAAGCATCAATTTCAAGGTCAGCAAGGTCTAAAGATTCATCGATTAAGTTCAAGAGTTGGTTACGTGTGGGGAAGGATTAGCAACCCCACAATGCTCAAAATCGATATCTGCTAGCCACGTCTTACATTGGTTTCGATTTCTTTGATTTTGACTTTCCATTATTTTGATAAAATCCCTTTTTAACGTATGAATTTTGTGTAAAAATTGTAAATCTAGGTTTTGAAGAAAACTTTAAACCACGTATGCGCCCCAGAGATGTAGGGAATATAGGGATTTTTGATAGAAGTGATCTCTAAATATAATTTTGATAAAAAAAAGATCTCTGAACTGGATATTCCATGTCAAGCACTACAGAGATATAGACATAAAACATTACCTTGTAATTTTCAAAAACAATTTAAAAATATGAATGCAAAATAGACAGCACAAAAGGAAACATGTTAGTAAGACAAAAATGAATAGAATAACGTTGCACAAAAGTAAACACACAAAGCATAAAATATAGGGACGGTCAGAATGTATCTCGTAATTGCCTTCGATTATTGAGGAATAACTGGAATGACAATTTTGAGAGGCGTTTAGACTTTATGGTCACTCGAGGTATAGAAAAAGATAGTTTAAATTAAAAAGGCATAAGGAGGTCTGGGAAGAGAATTCAAATTTTTGAGTGAAAAGCAGGCTTAGAGTATCCCTAATGATTAAATTTTAGTGATTTTTGAAAATTGAATGAAGTTTGTAAAAAAAATGAGGTTGGAGTATTCTCTCAGAGCATAGGTTTGGAGTATCCCTAAAGATAAAAATTTTAGTAATTTTGGAGAGTGAAACATTTTTGAAAAAAAAGGATTGAATTTTGAATTAAAACTAGCAATTGAAATAAAATGCCAAATTAATTAAAAAATTAAGGGACTCATTTTGTGACATTGGATTCCATGGGCAATCAATGGATGCATTTTTGAGGCCATCGCATGCCTTAAAAAAGTGGTTCAGGGAAATTAGTCTAATTTTCCTAGGTCCAAAAATGAGGGATAACATCACGCCGTCACCCTTCTTGAATTTATTTTGAGTTCATACGAAGGCTTAAGGGGGTAAATGAAGTATTGTTGGAAAGGTAACTTGATAAGAGTTAATGTGAAAATATTCCAAAAATCCTAGAAAATCCCTTTTTGGGTGAAAATAATTTTTAAAATTGGGTCTAATGTGATATTGGTAGCATATCTATATAAAAATGATAGATTTTCGAAAAAGGAATTTCACGAAATTTTTAAGAAAATATTTTAAAAATTCATTAAAATCATTTGATGGGCAAAAATATCACCAAAAAAATGCAAAGAACTAATTTCAAAGGTTGTAACTAGCCTTAATTTGAAAAATTGTAACTCCCTCATCCAGAATTATTCAAAGTTAAATGAGGTACCTTTCGGATGGTAATTCATATAAAAAAATCATGAAAAATGATTTATGGTTTGAAAATGATTTTTCAACTTGTGACTACAATGCCATCAGGGCACAACAGGGTATGTTTTAGTGTTTTTTCAGGTTTCTTAGGACTAAACTCAAGCCATGGACATCCGAATGTCCATGATAGGAAAGATTAAGTGAGATTGGCTTCATGAGCTTATTTACACAATCTCAGAGTAGTTTAGGATGATGAAACAGCACTAACCATGTCACTGACCCAAGACTTTGGCAAAAAGATCAAAGCATAAACACTTTAAAAAAAGTACAAAGGCTATTTTATTTGGAAACCAAAATTTTTGACCTTTTGAAATAATGAATCTAGACATAGGTAGCTTGATTTACCCCCAAGATTGGATTACCAATGAATAGAAAATCTTAAGTCTATGCCAATCCTCATTGATTGAGGTTAACGTGGCCTTAACTTGGGGGTTTTAAAAAGCAAATTTTTTGACAAACAACAAACAAGCATTGTGAGAAACATATGATGAAGTGAATATAATGTTCACAATAATAAACATGGAAGGCATATTCAAGTAAGCAAAACATGACATTTGAACATGAAAATGATGATAACATGTGAGGAGAAGAGCATGATAATGCATAAAGATGTTAGTCTAATGAATAACATCGAAGAATATGCCATGGAAATGAAGTAAACATGCTCAGACAAAGGAGAATAACTTGCTGGAATTATTAATATGAACCAAACACATAGTGATGAAGAAACATGATGGAATGATCTATGAAGCATCACAAATCCTAACTCTACCACATTGAAGGCCACAAAATGCATGAGAAATCCTATAATGAGATCATGGTGAGCATATTGGAGCTCATAGAGTGATGAAAATGCAAATATATATAAAAAAAGGAAAAAAGGATAAGGAATATACCCCAAAGCTTTGAAAACCTTATTGGTAGAATTAAACACAAATGTTTTTGAATTTGTGGATCACTTTGTTCTTTTTTTTTTCTATGGATGAGCAAGAAATGAATGCAAACAAGGGGCTATATGGTTGTAGTATCAAAATAGAGGAGGTTGGAGAGGATAAATGTGAGAAATTGAGGACTTTATGAGGGCTGATGAAGGAGCTATGGGCATGGAATCTTTTCGAAGTATGAGGCCTAATGTGAAATGTGTTTAAGGATCCCTTAGTAGAGCTCATAACATATCTTATATAGGATTCAATCTCGGCTAAGCCTAACAAAAGTGGGGCATTTAAGATATTTAGGGGAGACAATATGATGATTCATTATACCAAAAGGCAACATTTCAGCATTTCATCAGTTGATGGATATTCTTGGTAGCAGAAACAAACCATGCATGGGCTGGTACAATGAGAAAGGTCAAGCTTGCCCTTTATTTAGCCACATTATTGCATGAAATGCCCTTGTAACAAGCTTAATGGACCACTTAAAAATGCTAAAATCCAATGTGTAAGCACAAAAATGAAGTTTATATGATTTTTAAGAAGTTACGTATGAGACTAGATGATTTTTTTGAGTCAAAGTTGT
>JBBYHO010038088.1:0-10806 GCA_038382025.1 Adansonia gregorii
CATAAGCTTCATCCAATTAGTATTTGGATGAGTGTTAATCATGCCTCTAACATAAAGGAAAACGTTGAATCACTCACTGAGGTGATTAATTTGCATTATTAACTCATATATGCCTCATACAAGCTGATGGCTATAAGGCATACACTCACAACAAGATGATCTGGTATCATGAGTCTGAGGACTTATACACATGACTAGTACATAAAAACATATTTCATGGACACTTGAATGACTTATACAAAATATAGTTTTCATATGAGCTATGTATAGTGAACTTGTCTCCATAAAACAAGCACCCATATGCTATCCCCCAGCATATCTATACTTTAACTTCT
The DNA here is from genome assembly GCA_038382025.1 of Adansonia gregorii. Taxonomy (NCBI): domain Eukaryota; kingdom Viridiplantae; phylum Streptophyta; class Magnoliopsida; order Malvales; family Malvaceae; genus Adansonia; species Adansonia gregorii. Next base: position 336 of record JBBYHO010038088.1, read on the forward strand.
ATAAATTGAAAATGTTACTTGTATTAAATGCATCAAGGCTTAGCATTGCTAGCATTTTTGCATTGTCAATTCCCTGTCTTGACAATATGATAACTAGGAATGTTTTTAGAAACATAGCTTTAATGCATAAGGATCTCATCATTATAACTCATTACTAACTTTGCAAGGCCATTGTGTTTCATAGGCTTCATCTAATTAGCATTAGTATAAGTGTCAATCATGCCACTAACATAAAGGAAAATTTTGAATCTTTAACTAAAGTGATTGGTTTATATTATTAACTTATATATCTGCCTCATACAAGTTAATTAACTCTAGGGCACATACTAATAAAAGTGCACTTGTTCACACCTTTTGGCATTATAGTTATTCTTACATAGTCATCACCTAAAATTATGGAAAGAAATAGCCATTAAAACTTATATATAGAAAGAAATAAAATTGACAATTTAAAAATAGTTTAAGTATTCAAAGTTTTTAATATTTCAAAAGGGTTATTTAAAATTTAAAACTAATGGAATATTAATATCTTAATAGTTGTAAGTATACTTTTTAATAAAATTAATTAAATAATTATTTGTAGATATAATAGTATGGGTTTTCAATACTACCAGAGAAAAGCTTTTTTTGATGAAAAATTCCATTAGAAAAATTGTCAAATCCATCAAAAAATAATTATTTCAAATGGAATTCCATCGCATATATCTATCACAGTAAATGAAGATGCTAATCATATTTCAGTTGAAAAATTTTTTTGTCAAAAATAATGCTATTTCTTGTAGAAATTCTGTTGAAAATATTATTTTCAACAGAATGAAAAGTTATTAGCGACGCAATTTTTCATAACAAATAATTATTAGCAATATATTGTTTGTCTAACAAAGGAATTTTTCTTTAATAATTATTTTTGATAGAATTTCCTATCATAAATAATTTTTATTGAAGGAAAATTCCATCCAAAATAATTATTTGCAACAAAATTTTTGCAATTAAATTAAATTATTATTTATAAGTAATTTGTTTATAATAATAAATTTATAAATATACTTGTGTATATAATTAGAATAGACAATTTTATATATAATAACTAAGCTAATAAAAATTTTTATTTTTGTAATTATAAAACAAATTAAATACAATTCATGTAGTAACTAAATAAAATTCCATAAATAAAAATATAATAGTTTTTGGATAACAATTATTTACAATTGTTTAAAATATTATACAAATCATCTTTCAAATTTTCAGATTATAACTGGATCCACTAACAAAATTACATAATTATTAATACAAATATATTCTTAATCCATAATCCAATATATATTTGCAACCATAATATTGTAATGAATATATGCAATAAACAATCATAAATCTAACAATTATAATTAACTAATTATAAACATAACTATTTTAAAATTAATTACAAAGTGATAAATTTATAAACAATTATATCATTTATAATATAATTATATTATATTAAATAATTAAAATGGAAGCAAATCCTGCACTCATACATATCGACATAAACATAAAAATTTAATCAACATTCAAAATAAGCAACAAAATTAAACAAAAAAGCTTGAATTTCCTCATGATTCTAGGTAGAGATGTACATGTGTCGAATTGCAATTTAAAACATAGATTTGATAGAAATTGAACCTACATAGATACTCATAAATCAAAGTGTGTTAATCCTTGTATGAATGCACCATGGGTTGTTTAGTACGATCGCTTTTTAAGGCTAAAAGTAGTCTAATTGTTCTGCCTCTAATGGTGATCCATATAGGTGCCTATTAAAGCCTTCATGAGGTCTGATGGTTCTCTAGTGCTAGCAAAAAGGCTTATCAAGCCTCAACCAAAAGATATGCAGCCAACAAGTTCAATTTGAAGTGATCTGGGAACAATTCCTACACTTGTTATGCTAAGAGGAGGTAGAAAATAGCTCTATAGAAAGTAGCTATTTTATGTAGATCAAAGCACACCGAATCCAAAAATCTTAATTTTTTATTCCAATTGATTCCTTTAGGATAGAAAATTGATTTTCTACCTTCGCTATGATCATAAACAATTCCAAATCACTCAAGAACCATGTCTACAATATGATGCCCTTAGGAAAGTACATGGATTATGCCAACCTTTAGAGAAGTATAGATGTTGATGCCTAGGGCTTTTTGGTTGCTACAATCAGTCACAACTCCTCAAGTACATATTTAAATACATCTTAGGTAGATTAAGCTTAACTAATGGTCAACTAAGCCCATTACAAACATACTTAAAAGGCGGTCCCTGCTTTGGATTTTTTTAGAGACTAATTAAAACTATTTTAATTAGCTTGCCTAAGATTAGGCCTCAATAGTAGCTTATTAATATTTTAGTCCAATAGTGCACCAAAGATAGCTATTCCATGAGCCAAGCTCACTAGCAACCCTAACTTAGAGTAGTTCACCAGTAAACTCTTTTGATTTATATGTTAGATAATTTAATTCATAATTACATTTTCTAACCAAAGTAAAATAATTTTTACTTCATTTAGATAATATTAAATAGTTAATTAAATAATTATTAACTAATTATTTAGCTTTATTTAATGTTATCTCTAAAACCATGTCTAAAAATAGACATTATGTTGATAATATATTCTTATATTAGCTGCCATATTACGACATCTCTAATTTAATTTCATAAATCTAATTTATGCCTTAAATTATTCCTAATTAAACTTTTTCAATTAGCTCTTCTTCATTATACCTTTTAATTTATTAAATCTTACTTAGTTAAATCCCTATTTTAATCTAATAGATCATCTTACTCTGTGCAACCGATTAGGCTTCCATCATATTGTGTATTTATATATATAGACCAAGATTAGCCTCTAGCAAGGCATCATGGCCACCCAATATGTAAGAAGAGTTAATATAACCTCTTAAGAAACCTTTTAGCAACCAGCTCCCAATGTGCTTCAGTCTTTTCACTAGAATCCCAGAAAGACCATAAGCATGGTTTAGCTTTTACTCATATAACAAGCCATATTAGTTCCTATAGCTTTAGGTTAACCTTATGAATTCAGAGAAGAAATTTCTCCCAAATTCATCATGTGTTGGCTAACGACTTTATTAAGTTAACTAAAGCCAAGAATAAATGAGATATGTCTCCAATGCCATTCAGAGTGGTGAACCTCTTTTTATCAGTCATTATCTTTGTAGAGTTCATGCCATACCCAAAACCACTCTACCATAAGCATCCATCTATTGTGAACCTTAAGTATCTGTATACTTTTAACTTCTATGAGATCAAAGAGTTACATTCATCAAATGCATTAAAGCTTTGCATATGCTAGTCTTTGTGCATTGTCAATGCGCTCTCTTGACAATACAATGACTATGAGCATTTTTAGAAGCACAGCTTTCATGCATAAGGATCTCATTGTTGTAACTCATTACAACTCTACATGCCATTATATTTCATAGGCTTTATCCAATTAGTGTTTGTATCAATGTCAATCATGCCACTAACATGAAGGAAAACCTTGAATTACTAACTAAAGTGATTGGTTTGCATTATTAATTATTTTATGACTCATCTAACTTGATTGGCTCAAATGCATATACTAAAATAAAATTCAATTATATTAATTATAAACAATTATTTCATAATATCAATAATTATATTTAAAAATTATAATACAATTATATTAATGCTAATATTTTTAATATAAACAATTATACAATTAATAAATAATTCAAAAGTACAAAAAATTATTATAAAATAATTTATAAGTAATCCCATTAATTTAGATTATAAACCAATTATATTGTAAAATAAATAATTATTTCCTAACAAAAAAAATAAGTAAAACAAATTAAAATACCTCAATTGATATTGAAAACTAACTATGAAACTCATAAAAATATTGAATAAAATGCAATAATACGAACAAGTTAAATACTACATAATTGTAAAATTGTTAGCTATACTAGCTCTAATGTAATCATCATTTTGATATAACAAAAACTTAAGCTTAATCAGCTTGTATTTAAAATTTTTCAAGTTAGTGTATTCCATAAATTATTTAAAAACACTCTAAAAAAAACTTGACTGTTTTTAACTCCTCTAAGTACTCAAAGATGTGTTTTTAATGCATACTTTGGTACAAAACATTTTTCGTATAAGTTTTATAAGTTTTAAAATCATGAAAAAGTCTTTAAAATTGATTTTCTTATAAATGCATTTACACCCTAAGTGTTTGTATTGATATAATGCTTTGACAGTAGCTAAGTAACCTTGAAACCTAAAATTTACTATTCATGTATCAATAAATCACTGCTCATATATCAATACATCCTGAAAGGTATCGATACATTTTAAAATGTATCAATACAATGGGCTACAATGATCATATTTTGTATGAATGAAGGTAATATATCGATACAATCTGGCAAGAATGAATGGGAATCGCTCAAATGAAGCCTTTAATAGCTATATTACTCCACCAAGCATTCCTAATGGTCATATTCATGATTAAAACTATAAATAGGCCTCTCTAACACCTCCAACAAAATGATAAACAAAGCAATTAAGCTTAGAGTTATATTTTTCATCTCTTTCATATTTTTAAATAGTTCATTGTGTATAAGATTAATTCTTCCTATCCGTTCTCATGTTCTTTATAATTCTATCTTTAAAATTATCTTCATTAAGCCTAAATTCTTGTAAACACCTAGCTTATAAAGGTTTTATTTGTTTACACACAAAATCCTTGTAAAAAAGGGAGGTTCTTACTTAGTCCTTGAAAAGTAAAAAGGTCCTATCTTGGCCATAAAAAAATAGAAAGGGTAAAGGTTCTACCTTAGCCTTAAGAAATAGACAAGGAATTATAAAGCTTATACCTTAGCCTTGAAAGGTAAAACTATTCAAGTTACTAAATTAGAAAAATTTGAGGCAAGTGAGAATAAGGTAGAGGATGTAAGCAATTGTAACCGAACCTCTCTAAATCATTAAGTTTGCCTTTTTTTTGCCTACTCCTTAATAGCTCATTATTTGTTCACTAACATATAATACCAATTTGGTTATTTGAATTTCTTAATTTATACATCAAAGTTTTAGTGTGGAAAAGATATTGCAAAATCAATTCACCCCCTAGGGATTTTTTTACTGGTAAAAGGTCTAACAAAAAAATAAATAAAATATATAAAAGCTTATCAAATAATACCTTAGACATTGAAAATGGTGCTTTAAAATTGAAAAAAAACAGAGAAAATTTTTTTTAGCTTTGTAATCATGGAAATGACAATGGAAAGGGGTGTAGGGGGCTTTTATAAGCAAATTATTTTTTATGAAATTTTGAGGTAAAAAATTTGCCTCCATTCTTTCCAATTTTATCAGAAAAACTATTACTAGAACTTTGACTTTTTTATGGGAAATTCTATTACAAAAAAATTTGGCTTTTCCCTCCATTCTTTTCAATTTCAAAATTCAGTCAAAAAATTTCAAACGGATTTTCAATAAAAAAATGGCTTTCAAACTAAAAAAATCTATTAAAAATATTTTTTTAATGAATTTATTTTTCCTAGAGATTTTATTAAAAATATTTAATTAAGTATTTTTTCAACGTAATTTATTAAAAAACTTTTCTCATCAAAATAAATTTGGTGCATGTTTGATAAGCTTGAATAGTGACATGAAAAAAATCTTAACGATAGATACATTTTTCAACAAAATTTTTGTCAAAAAGACCCTATATTATTTTTAATGGAATTTTGTAAGAAATAATCTAATTTCATTGAAAGTACATGATTATTTTTGATGGATTTATTTTTGATCAAAAATAAATTTGGTGCGTGTTTGATATGCATAAATAGTAACGTGCCAAAACTTTTAACAACAAATACATTTTTCAATGAAATTTTTGTCAAAAAACCCTATGTTATTTTCAATGGAATTTTCTTGAGAAATAATTTAATTTCATTGAAAATACTTGATTATTTTTTATGCATTTATTTTTTATGGAAAAATTTTGTCGAAGACATAATTTTCTTTTATAATGTAACTTTCAGATAAAACTATATGCACTTCATTTTGTCGAATGCAACATCCAGTGCACCAGAGGTCTCTAGACACCATCAAAGGCGAACCATTCTTGGGTAGAAAGGTGTCCAGAGAGTCAAAGGTATAAAAATCCACATTTTCACTTATAGATATTGATACACAACCCTTATGTAATGATATAGGACCCTTACATCATTATATTTTTCAAAATTTGGCTATTTATATCAATATAAAAGGGTAAGGTATCGTTACCTAAGGTGATGTATCGATACATGAGTCATTGTATTAATACAAGTTTATGTTGTAGCTAAAATTGTGATTTTTTACCAACAAGTATCGATATAGGAGAAATACTATAGATGCAACATGTTTTGTATCGATATCATGTTCAAAGTGTCGATATATTTTGGTTTTTTACCCAAATTTATCAATACAAAATACTTTATATTGATAAATAAGGTTACTATAACCTGATTTAAGACATTCTTCACCATTTTACCATTACATTAAAACTTAAATTTGATCAAAATTTTAGCTTTAAAAATCATCCAATATTAGACATAATTTCAAAGAAATCATGTAGATCTCATTTTTTGGCTTTAAACATTAGATTGACACATTTTAGAGAGGTCCATTAAGCTTGGTATGAAGGCATTTCATGCGAAATTTTAGTTTAATAAAGGGGAAAGATAAGATTACTTATTCCATTAGCTCATGCCTGGCCTTTTTTATCTGTAATAATCAAGATAAACTAACTAAATGTTGAAGCTTGCACCTTAGTATAATGATTCACCATGTTGTACACCATAAATGTCTTGTCAACAACCTACCTCTCTTGAAAGAAGTAAGCATGACTAAAAGGTATTTCTTGATAGGAAAATATCTTCTCAACTGGGACTTCTCCATTTTTTAACGTGATAAAAATGAAAAAAGTATAGGTTCTCATTCTTGACCATGAAAAGGGACTATTAAAATAACTACTCATCTAACCAGTCTTAGATGGCCACCATGAAGTGGCTAACACTTAAAGTTATCACCAATCATCTGGTCTAGGCATGATTAGAGGCCTATTGAAACTGGTATTCTAAGTGGCAAACTCAAAACATTGTTTCCATGGTTTGTGTGGCCCAAAGATGATTTAATGGTTGGGCTCAGGGGTTGGTTATGCGCAAAAAAGTACAAAAACTTTTTGCGATGCTTGAAATCAATACCTTTCTAGCCATGTCCTAACTTGGCTTCAATTTTCTTACTTTTAACTAGTCATTGTTTTGGAATAATCCTTTTTATGCATGAAGTTATGCAAAAGTGATAAATCCAAGTTTTAATGAATAATTCAAATCTCATATGCACCTCAAATAGGTGGAGAGCATAGAGATTCTAAATAAAATGATCTCCAAATTTAATTTTTTTTAGAATCAGATATTTCATGTTAAGCACTAGAGAAATGCTAACCAAAACATTACCCTTGTGATTATTTTAAATAGTTTTAAAAATATAAATACAAAATGATTGACATTAAGGAAAATGTGTTAGTAAGATGATAAAAGAAGATAATACTGTGAAAAATAAATCACACAAAATAACAAAAAAGAAAATGAAGGAACAATGGGAATTTATCTCATTATTGCCGTTGATTATCTTAAGATTGCTAAATTGACAATTTTGGATATGAATTCAGATCCATTGATTAATTGAGGAATGAAAGGCGAGTTTAAATTATGTAAAAGTCTAAAGTGACCAAGGAGATAGAAAATTTGATTTTTTTTAACAAGTGTTAAAAATTAGGGTTAAAGTATCCCTTCGAAAGTCGAGGTCAAAGTATCCCCAAAGAAAAAATTTTAGTAACTCTTGAAATTTTGAATGACATTTATAAAAGCAAGTATAGAGTATCCCCTCGTAAGATTGGGTTAGAGTATCCTCTTGAAAAATGGGGTTGGAGTATCATCATAGATGAAAACTTTGATAACATTTTGAGCTTAATGGATTTATCTTGACAAAGGTTTGATAATTTCTTGACAAAATGATATTTTTAACAAATTCTTGACAAACTAGGTGATTTTTTTATTAAAAACAAAATTGATAAAAATAGCGGAGGCACAAAAAAGATTGCTTATGCCTTGATCCAAACCTACGGGGTTGACACATATATTTTGATTCAAAAGGACTAGTTGGTGCCACTTGGAGACATTCAAATGTCTCAGAGTGAGAATTCAAAAAAATCAATTAATTTCAAGTAGTGTTAAAATAGGGGATAGCATCGCACTATCCTTTTTTCAAATTTATTTCCAGCAAATTCAAAGGTGTAGGAACCAGGTGAGGTGCCATTGTAAATATAAAAATATTCCAAAGTCACAAAAATTGCCTTCTAAGTGGAAATAATTTTTGAAGTTGGTTCAAGAGTGACACTGACAGCATGTATAAGGGAACAAATGTGGCTTACTTATAAAAATCATTCTAGACCCATTAAGAATCATTAAATCATAAACAATACATTTCCAAAAAAGGGGATTTCCTGAACTTTTTTTGGAAAAATATTCTAAAAATCTAGAAAAATCAACAAATGGGCCAAAATAGTCCAAAAACTATAGGTTGCTAATTCCAAGGGTTTTAGATAGCATCAATTTGAAAAATTATAACTCTTTATTCAAAATAATCCAAAGGCAAACAAGATACCATTGGAAGGTTATTTGATGTACTTTTATAAAAAAAATTAGAAAATTTTATAAAAATCATTTAAGGTTCAAAAATGATTTTTTTTTAAGTCATGATTATAGTGTTGCCAAGGCAAAAACAAGGGAGTTTTTGGTTTTTTTAGGTTTCTTAAGACTAGACTCAAGCCATGGACATCCAAATGTCCAAGATAGTAGGAAAATAGTGACATGGGCTTCAAAAGTTCATTCATAATCTTGGAGTAATTTGGACAATGAAATAACCCACTAACCGTGTCCAAAGGACTTTAAGCAAGGAACAAGGCATAAACAACTTGGAATAAGAAAAAGTATTTTTACTTTTGAAAATAAGAATTTTAACCTAAAAAAGCTTTGAACACAAACATAAAGACCTGATTTTTTCCTAAGATTATAGACCAATGAGATAAAAACCTTAAGTCCATATGAATCCTCATTTATTGAGTTTAACATGGCTTTAACTTGGGCAAATTTTTAGAGAATCAGATTTTGATAGCAAACAAGTAAGCATCTTTACAAACATGAGATGGACCAAACATGATGTTCATGTAAATGGGCATGGACAACATGTTTAGACATGGAAAAATGGCATTTTGACATGATATTAATAACAAAAATGCAAAAAAAAAAATGATAATGGAGTGCATGGTGATGTGAGTTTCATTAATAACAATAAGAGTTATGCCATGGAAATATTATGCACATGCTTAGATAAAGATGAATAACTAGCTAGAATTTCATGGTAACATTAAAACATTTTTTCAAGAAAAGCTAGGCACATAAAACCAAAAGAACATACTAAAGGGGTTAATGATGCAAGAAAGATCCTAAGTTTACCACATCCAAGGCCATAAAATGCATGAGTTTTCCTAGAAAAAAGGGTTGTTGTTACATGGATTTTTTAGTTCACTAAAGTGATGGAGATAATGAAAAATAAAAAAATAAATGAAAAAAAAAGCAAAAAAAATACCAACAAGCCTTAAACCTTAGCCTATCCTTGATTAGCAGCTTTGAGCTTACTTTCCCTCTTTTTTGTTTTTTTTTTATTTAGTAAGAAAAGAATGAAAAAAAAAGCTTTTTGGTTATAATGTTGATGAGTGGAGTTTTAAAGTTAAAAGTTAGTGAAAGAATAAGTTTTGGGGGGATTTTACTAGGGCTTGAAAAAGTTACGAGAATAAAGTTTTTTCATGTAAGTAGAAAGCAATGGAATAATGCTTATGGGAGTTTTATGTTTGATTTTTTGCTCAGCCAAAGTTGGGTTTTTATTGGCGAGTGATCAGCCAAGATTTAAAGGCCAAAAGCAAGGGCAATTTTAAATTTTCTTAATATAACATGGGGGACAGCTTGAGTATTATGCTCAACTGGCCAAAATCCTATTGGCTGGCATAATTTAAATAGTGGAACAAAGCTATTCGTGAAGTCTTTAGATGAAAAAAAAGCTAACTTTGCCTCAAAACCATTTAATCCATGAAAATGTCTTATTTTCAAGCTATTTTGGGCCTCAAAATTTGTTAAAACCCAATCATAAGTCCAAAGTTAAGACCTAGTATGAATTTTGATGATTTTTAATGCCAAAAACATGTTTAAATCGAACTGTTAGACCTTTAGGTGGTGAATGAAATCAAGAGGGGGTGAATTGATTTCTCAAAATTTTGATAAATCAAAATTTTGGTAGACAAACTTGAGAAATCCAAACAATAAACTTTTGGAGTGTGATTTAGTGAATGAAAAGAAACAAT
>JBBYHO010038120.1:0-10802 GCA_038382025.1 Adansonia gregorii
TGTCCTTGTGCTTATTATTTTATGTGGTTATTAACTCATTTCCTTTTTTTCTTTTTCTTTTTCTTTTTCACGCATGTATCATTTCATCATAATCATCATCATCGCGGGATAATTGGCCAATGGTTCAGTGTTCATCAAAGTGTGTCTGTCATGGAGCAACAGTCCATTTCAGATCTGGTCCTTATAGTTGATGAATACACTGAACTACTTAACATTGAGAAAGCCAAGGCTGATAGAATATATTACAAGGCTTTGAACCCTCCAACTTGTAACAAAAGATTAGCCTAGATTTTTTAGACTTTTGTTTTGATCTTGATCTAGTGAGCGCATCTTATGAGTTAGCCTAAAAAAGCAATGGCGAATACTATTGACCTCTGAAAGATTCAAGATATCTATGCTTTGGCAATATATAATTTAGTCATTTTTTAAAAAACATTAGGCTATATTGGAGCTATAGGAGTAGATTTCTTTTCCTGATTGTGTGTAATATCAATCCTGCATTAGTTATTATTGCCAAAACCATCTAAGCTCTTAGTTTTTATAAGAAAATGAATATGGGCCACTTCATCAGATGTGCACTGCTCCTTCATATTTACCTCATCAATCATTTTTGTCCCAAAGAAAGCAGGATGTCATCCAACTTCTTACTTAATTTTAACCTTATCTCTAAGGTCCTCGAGAAGGAATAGCCTCAGGATAACTTTGAACAGCAATGGGTCTAGAAATTCTAACACCTCAACAAAAAAAAGGTGACATGGAAAACCTTGTGATTCTCATTGTAAACAATCATATATCCGTGCAGAGATTATAACTATGTGTCACTCATGGGATTATGGAAAAGCACTAGCTATGTAACCATTCTAACCTTTTGGTAATTCTAGTGCCGATAATTCATCCCTTTCATCCAAGACCTCGAGTTATGAGATTTTGACTATGGTGAGCCTGATTACAAGTCAAAAGTTTAGCTAGCCTTTCATGCATGGAAACAAACACATTGTATGGAGAAGTATTGGAGAAGAAGTAATACGACCATGGGATATGATGAGTGGAGGACCTGTCACATCAATGACTCTTTATTTTGTCTATTGTTGGAACATCACAAGGCACAGTTGAGGGATTTTCCTCTGAGATGGAATTACTTAGGTAAGAGTTCGAACAAAAAAGGGCAACTTTCAACAAGGAAATTACTCATTTAAAGGAAGAAAAAAGTCAATTAGAAATATACCTCTACCTCTAAAATGGTGAGATGAATCGGGTTGTCAAAGAGAAAGATTGTTTCAAGGAAGATCTCAAGAGTTTGAGGAAAGATTATGTGGCACTCAATAAAGCAAGCAAGTGTCGATGCCTTGGAAAGTCATTAGTTAAGCAGGAAGTAAAAATTAATACCCTTAGAAAAAACTGCACTAATGTAAAAAAGAGGTTAGGGTCAATAGAGAGAAGCTCATCAGAACTCATTCCCTCGTATCAACCTATCAATGATTCGAAGCTTGAGTTTAAGATTTGAGGGCAAACCATGTTAAGAATATGACTTTGACACTCAAAATCCAAGATCTAGAGCATTTTATACAAGCTTGCCAAGACCAAATCAGTGAACTACCAGAAGCCTTTGAATAGCGAGAGCACGAATGGCTACAGATGATTGATGAGGCATGCCAAAATCATCAAGATCATTATCGCCATCTCACTGAGCAGATTCAACTAGCCCAGTTGAAAGCTGAAAACATGGTGCATGTGGCACGATCCTTGACACAAAATATTTTATACATCGGAGCCTATGAACAAGAATTGTTATATTTCTTGGAGATGTAATCAGGCAATGTATTCATGTTAGGCATTTTGAATGCAATCTTATGTAATCGATATATTCTATTGCTTTAATGAAACACATTATTGGTGGAGCTACCTCTTAATCTAATTGTCCTTTTGTATTTGTATAACTAACCTAATTCTTTGTTGTTTATTCATTCATGTTAGTAGTCATTTATCTTCATGGTCACATACTCACTTTCATCACATCAAACATGCTTATAACATAAAGTCTAATTTGGTAATAATTTAAAGTGAAGGTGCTCTAAAACATGAAACCTACAATTCATCATTGATATAACACTCTCAATCATTGAAAAGTAATATAAAACAATCATTAAGCCCACATTGAGAGACTTAAACTCATGTAGGCAATTTGAAGAGCAATCACTCCATAGGAATGAAGAACTTCGAGCTTAGATTGCCAAGCTACCTAAGCTATTATCCGTAGCTTTAAACAAAAAGAGCAAACAAGCACAATCGATGCAGGAAAAGCACTGAACAATCTTAAAAGCAATTTGAATAGTGGTACTAAAGCTATTAATGCTTAGAAGGGGTATTATATAGACAACATCCTTTGACAACAAATATCTCATCAACTCAACCATTCATTTATATCAACCTTATAGCAACATCTCATCTGGCTTAAGATTTTAGGGTGAGGGCACTTTACTGGCAACGCCTATAGTCCCAAACCTTGATGAATAAATAAAACAAAAAAGTCATCAAAAAGTGATGAAGACTCAAACAAATTCAGTCATTAGAGAAATGCCTTTGAGCTATTGAATGAAGTGATAAATTTGAAATAGTGGATGCAAAATCACTAGGGCTAGTTTCGAGTCTCATTATCCTTTCTAAGTTCAAAGTGCTTAATTTTGAAAAATACATAAGACTGCTAACCCCATTGCTCACTTTCGCATGTATTGTCATAAAATGGTAGGGTATGAAGAGAATAAGAAACACTAGTTCATTACTTTTAGGATGGTTTGACTAGGGAAGCTAGTCGATGGTGTATAGGGCTTGATCCTGTAAGAATTTAGACATGGGAAAATTTGGCACACCTCTTTCTTGAAAATATAAGCAAGTGTTCAATTAGACTTCGAATCACCTCTCCCTCATGAACCTAGAGAAAAAACCCTCTAAGAGTTTTAGGCAATATGGTTAATGATCGAAAGAGGATTTATTGGCACCCTATAAGCTCTTTACTAAGAAAGGACAATAAGAAATGCCACGAAAAATTTTACCTAATGCTTATATTGGATAAAATGATTGAAAACGCTATCAAAAGTTATAAGATATCCATTTGAGAATCATTTGGTTCAGTCAAAATGTCAGTGAATAAGGGTAAGAAGAAGGAGGTGAATGCCATTGGTGAAAGTCATCTAGGTTTAATCAAAATTTGCATCCAACACAGTTGTGTACCAACTGAACATGTTGAATCTAAGTCTTAACCCGTACTTGCCTATGCCATTACTAGTCCATGCCATTGGGTTTGCTTCAACAATAAGCTTTGCACCAAATCCTATTCAAAAGCGTAACCCAAAGTGCACAACCTTACAACATGAACAATTTAAGAGCTCTAAACAAGCAATAAGCACCCTAAGAAAGAGAGCACTTTGAGTCACTTCCTCACTCTTATAAAGAGATCTACTTTCATTTATTGGCAAGTCAATTAGTTGCCCCAATATTCATATTCCCAAGATCACCATTGTACCCTAGATGGTGTAATGAGAATGCCTATTGTGTGTACCATGCTGGAGCACAAGGCCATTCTATTGAGAATTGCACTTCATTTAAGAGAAAGGTATAGGGTCTGCTACAAGAAAGAGTGATCAAGGTCGAACAAGGGATAGACCAAATGTTGGAGCCAATCCACTCTCTAACTACGTTGAATTGAAAGTGAATATGATAATCAATGAGAAAAGTTATTACATCAAAAGAAGCATTAAAGAAGTCAAAACACTAATGAGTAAGGTCTAACAAGCTTTTGTGAGGGCCAGAATAAGTCTTAGACATCAAAGATCAAAGTAAAAAAATTGTTGGGCCATCTTACTGCCACTATGATCATGGGGCATGATCTGCAACACTTCCTAACTTTCTTAAAAATGGTCAAAGGATAATGGATCAGTCCATAATAGTCTCAGGCATCAAAGATCAGAGTAAAGAAATCGTTAGGCCATCTTACTGCCACTGTGATCATAGGGCATAATCCGCAACATTGTGCATCTTTCTTAAAAATGGTTTGAGGGATGATGGATCGGTCCAAGATTGAGTTCTATGAGGAGTGGGATAAACACATTGGTCTATCTATTAATGCCACAGATGAGGAGAGGCCTACTAAAGATCAAATCTCAAGTTTTTTGTCTCTTATGAGCATCGAAAAGAGAGCTAATGAAAGTTTCAAGTAGTATGCTTTGAGATGGATGGAAGAAGTTGCCCAGATTCATCCCTTGCTAATAGAAAAAAAGATGACTATTAGATTCATCAACATATTGCAAGCCCTTTATTATAAGAAGGTAGCGAAAAGCTTTCTAAAGAGCTTCATGGATGTAGTCATACTCTGTGGAATGATCGATAAGTCTATGAAAAATGAATTGGGTAAAAGTAATGTCTACAAAGGTAAAGGGAAAAAAAAAGGCTAGTCAACAATCAAAATCTAGCACTAAAGCTAGTTTATCTCAAACTCTTGTTGTTCAAAATAGAATGGTTATTGAAAAGAACTAAAAAATTTTAGAAAACATAAAGGAGGTTAAAATACCAATGAATTTGGTTTGGCAAATCTTGGTGCAAGCTAAATTGTTTAATGTAGCTGAAAATATAGAAGAAAAAATTGATGACTTCTTTGATTTCCATACTATTTACGACCACACTCTTCAAACATGCAAAGAGTTTTGTGCTATGTTTCAAAGGATGATGAACAATTGTAGCATTAAATTCTACGATGAAAAGCAAACCCTACATATCGATTTTGCATGAGCAATACCATCTGTCAACACAATGGACAAAGAAGAGGCGACCCTTCATATAGGATTAGAAAGCCATTGGTCTTGTTCGACAACCGATCAAGAGTCAAAGTTACCACTGTTCAACTTTGTGCCAAGGATAATCATTCAACTTCCGTCCTTTTTCCCTTATAAAGATAGCAAAATGATTCCTTGGAACTATGAAAACAAAACCTTAATCATTAGAGAATCTAGTCAGCAAGCTGCAAATGTTAACCTTTCAAAGGTCAGCCACCTAACTCAGAGCAATAGATGTTATACTCTAATAAGATTGAAACGTGAAACTTAGTAAGAGAATACCAGTCCCATTGCTTAAGCACCAACGTCTGTAACCAAAAACTCAAATTCGATAACTGTCAAAGAACTAGTAAATGAGAAAAAAATTTACGAAATTCTTAAGTTCATCAAGCACTACGAGTACAACATCGTTAATCAATTGAATAAGCAACCAACTAAGATATCTATGTTGTCCCTGCTACTAAATTATGGAATTTACAAAAATGTCCTCCCTAAGGTTTTGAATAAAGCCTATGTCTCTCTAACATCTCTATAGGTCAGTTGGATCACCTAGTGAGCAACATCATTACCGACAATTACATATCTTTCAGTTATGATAAAATCCTACATGGAAGAAGAGGAAATTACAAAGCCTTTCACATCACCACATACTCTAAAGGCACTATGTTTCCTAAGGTGCTCATTGATAATAGGTGTCATGCCTAAACAAGCTCTCCATTGACGTATCTTATATCTAGAATAGTCATAAGGTTATGCAGGCATTCAATAGACATGCAAAAATGTTATGGGAAACATCATCATTCCACTATAAATAAGCCCATGTACTTATGAGGTTAACTTCCCTGAGATAGATAGATATTGCTTCATCATATAACTACCTATTGGGAAGACCTTGGATTCATTCTGGAGGGGCAATGCCATCATCTTTGCACCAAAAGTTAAAATTCATCACTGAGAATAAAGTTGTCAATATTAAAGAATAAGAAGAAGATATCATTGCTACTACCTTAACAAATGGCCTATATGTCAACCCTGATAAAGATATCTCAAAATCCTCTTTCCAATCCTTTGAGTTTATCAATGCTACTTATGTCAATGAGCCTAAAAAATGAATTGGAAAAAGCCTTCAAGGAATTGTCAAAGCCTTGAAAGTTGTCAACCAAATCAAAAAAAGAAGTGCATAGCAGAAAAGAAAACAAGCTTAGAGAACCATGAGAAAAGGATGGCTTATTTATTAGGACAAGACGCAGGTATGAACTGATGATATTTTCACCACATTGAGAAAGTTTTCGCCTAAGAGGATATATGAATATTAGCTTCCCTAATATTATGCTCATATTGAACAAGGCATTTAAGGATCTCTCTATCAATGTGGTTGATAAGCCAAAGATGTTAGCGACAAGCCTAAAGACTGATCTGTGCCTTCCAAGATTTGTTCCGAGTGTTTGCTCTAAAACTGAGATTCCTATAAAGTCCAATATGTTTCAAAGTAATGTTATGAACTGAATCTACATGCTTCTACCCAAAAAGTATTGTAAGATCCTTTGTATGGTCATCTTTTATTAAGTATTATCAATGAAAATGACTAAGCATTATGCATTTTAGCCATTTGTTCATAGTTCTTGCCAGCTCTTAAACCTTTCTTCACATATTTTTCCACTATATTGTTCTTTTTTCTCTATGCTTTCAAGTACCCCGAAAAAGATAACATGAATATTCATACTAAAACTTTGAAAAATCAATTTCAAGCAACTGATCTGCACTAGTGAGGTTGAGTCTAAAGAAATTCTAAAGAAAACCCTATACTGCATACTTGTTAAGATTGGTTGAATAGAATAAAAATAGATATTACGTCATAAAGAACCCACCGAAACCATAAACCTTGGAATAGAATGAGATAAAAAAAGTCAAAATTGAAACCTTTATAAAACCATCAACTTGAGCTAAACTAATAAGTATCTCAAATAATATCAGGATGTGTTCGCCTGGTCATACCAAGACATGCTTGCATTAGGCACCAACATTGTGGTCTATAAACTTCTTGCCAAACCTGAATGTAGGCCTATACAACAAAAGCAAACCTAAAATGCTTATGAAAATCAAAGAAGAAGTGAAGAAATAATTTGAAGCAAAATTTCTTGAGGTAGCCAAATATCTTGAATGGGTAGCTAATATATTCTTAATTCTTAAGAAGGATGGTAAAGTGCGGACGTGCATAGATTATAGGGATCTAAACCAAGCCAACCTAAAAGATAATTTCCTTTTACCTCACATTGACACCTTAGTAGACAACATTGTCAAAAACGCATTATTTTCCATGGATGGATTTTTAGGCTACAACCAAATCAAAGTGGCAGTTGAAGACATGGAAAAGATCACCTTCGTAAACATATGGGGCACTTTCTATCACAAATTGATGCCCTTTGGACTAAAGAACATTGGGGTAACCTACTAAAGGGTAATGGTAACATTGTTCCATGATCTCATGTGTAGACACCTTATTTTGTCCATTTTAATTTTTGGCATTCGAAGACATAATTGAAAGGCAATAGAATCCAAAAATAAAAAATAAAAACTGGTGGATAACTTCCAGGTGCTGTATCACCAAGCATTATTAAGCGACACAGCATCAAGAGAAATTTTTTTTAAAAGATCTAAAATGCTTATCGATCATATTAAAGAAAAATGCAAAAATAAGGCATCAAAGGTCAATATTTAAGGCATCATTAGAGTCATTTAGATGAGTACACAGGCCAAGATGAGGTAACCTAGGAAGCCACAGGTACATGCAAGTTATATCGGTGCAAAGTATTGATACAAGGCTTTTATGTCACCAAAAATTTGAATTTTTATGTGTAGTATCGATTCATGGGGGTTTAGTCTTGAAACTTGATGAGATGTATTCATGCTCATCATGATTGTATTGATACAGACCTTGGTCATAGCTATAGTTGTGATTTTTGGAAAAATGTATTGATACATAAGCTTGAGTATCGATACAAGTTCACAAAGTATCGATGCGTACCTCTAAGTCTTGAGAATGGAAACAAATTTTTGCTTTTGGTATTGATACATGCTTCACTGTATCGATACTCATGGGAAAAAATTACCTTATGTCTCGATACAAAAGGTTCTGTATCAATACATAAAGGCATTTTCACCTAGTTTAAGCCATCTTTTAGACATTGCACCACCTATTCAAAATCTGATGTACACTTGTTTTTTGCACCAAAAATTATCAAAATTCATACAAAGCTTCATTTTCGGGCTTGTGATTGGATTTAAATAAAATTTTGAGGCCCAAATAGCCAAAGGACATTTCATAACATTATGCAATTTATCAAAGGGTCTGGTTGAGCTTTTCTAATGCTCAGCTGGATAAAGCATCTTAGATCCACTATTTTTTGCTAAGTAAACCAATGGGTTTCCATGTCAGCAGAGTATAACACCTGATCTTTGCATGAGATACATGCACCAAAACCTAAAATGCCCTTACTCTTTTATCTTATATCTTTATAGTCACATGGCTATATAAGCAACCTTAGACTTAGTTGAACGGAACCCTACCAAAAAAGGACTTTTAGCCATCTCCAAGAATCCTCTAGCAATTTTGAGCCCCAAAAACTCATAAAAAAGCATTGCTCCATTGCTTTTCAGCCTTAACATTCTTCCATTCCCGTAGTTCCCCTAAACCTCTACTAGAAAATGTTTAAAAACTTAACCTTTCACACGCTTTCATCCTTAAAACACCTCACCATCAACAATTATACTAGAAAGCTTCTTGTTTTTATTCTTTTCTTGCTAGATATTAGCAAATAGAGGAAAAAAACTGAGCTTAAAGTCATTACTCCAAGTGGAAGGAAAAGTTTAAGCTTTTATGGTATATTTTCTTTACCTTGTTCCATAAATTTTCTATTTTTATCATCTACATCATTTTAGTGAGTATTTTATGGGCCATGATCATCCCACGACTCTTATGCATTATTGTTGCCTTGGTTATGGTAGTTTTAGGGTATTGAGGTTCTTTTTATGCCTTGATGTTGCTTGGTAGGCCGAACTTTTACTCTTTCATTCTGTCATTAAAACAATCCCTTTTTCATGCATTTCTTGTCATATTTAACCCATCATCATATGCTTAACACATATTTAAATATTTTTATAGCATGATTAAGTATGTCATGCATTTTCTTGTATTTTAAGGAGTCTCATGTCATAAAAATGTTGTCTTGACAATTTCAGCATACTTTCCTCTACTTAAGCATGTTTATCTCATTTCCATACATCTTATTAATTATCTTCTTAAATTTTTGCCACTCATTTCCATGTCAAAATGTCATTATATGTTTGCATGTTTAGTTTGTGTTCATTTTTGTGCATATTGTGTTTTGTTCATCTTGTTCTTATCAAGATGCATGCTTGTTTGCTAAAAATCTAATTTTTTAAAAAAATCCCCAAGTTAAGTGCATGCTACCTCCAATATATGGAGGTTAGCATGGATTTAAGGTTTTATCAATCGGTCTTCCAATTTTAGGGAAACATTAAACATTTTAGATCTAGATTCACGAGAAAATGAGTTTAAAAATACATGTTTTTCAAACAAAATTCCTTTTTGGTAGAAAATATATACTAAGCCTTGATCTTGAGCTTTAGCACCTCCATTATGGCATAGTCAATGGTTTCATCATCCAATCCACTCTGGGATTATGGAATGAGTTTGTGATGCCCAGGCTAGTCAAGTCGCTGTGTGGTGGAGTTTAGATGTCCATAACTCAAATTCGACCCTCTAAGAAAACTGAAAAATCAAATAGGCTCCTATTTTGCACTAGCAGCAATGTTGTCTAAGTATGAAAAATCATTTTTGAACATAAAATATTTTCCTTAATTTTTTTGATATTTTGTTCCTTAAAAGGCAATGAAGTACCTTTCTAACAGTGTTTTGTGTGCCCTCGGATCATTCCAAATGAAAGAGATATGATTTCTTGAACCTTTGCTATCCCAAAACCTATAATTAGCGAATAGTTTTTATAGGTTGTTTTGGCCCAGCAAATGATTTTTTTGAACTTCTTGAATATATTTCCTAGAAAGTTTGCAAAATTCTCTTTCAATAAAGGTATTATGCATGATTTAATGATTTTAGATGAGCTTGAAATGATTTTTCAAAGTTCAATGTGTCTTTTCCCTTGCATACACTGCTAGTGCCAATATAGACCCAACCTCAAAAATTGATTTGGTTTAGAAAGTGATTTTCTAGGATTGTTGGAATATTTTCACATAAAAATTATCGAGTTGTCTTTCCAAATGTACCTCATTCACTCCCTAATGCCTTCGGATAAATCTAGAGTAAGTTAGGGAAGGGAAATGACACAATACTGTCCCCTCTTTTTAATCTAATTTTTAAGTCTTATTTATAGAGACATTCAGATGTCTCAAAATGCATTTGATTGGCTCCCTTACAACACAAGCCATTTACATTCAGATTAAGGCCTAAGACAAAAATATATTTGATACAAATCTTCATATTTCTATTTTCAAAATCCTTTTTTTTTTCAAAAACAAAGAAAAAAAAACTTTTTCTTGTAAAACATCAAATGTTTTCATCTTTAATGATACTCCAACCTCATTACTCTAAAGGGAGAGTCTAACCTTATTTTTCATTAAAAACTTGAATTTTCTTTATTGAATTTATTCGAGTTCCTAATTATTTTCTTAAATCATAAAAATTTTTTATCTTTGGGGATATTCCAACCCCACTATTCTGAGGGGACACTGATAACTCTATAAAATAGAGTTATTTAGTCTCATTATTAATATTAAATTAGCTAAGTCTTAGATATTTTTATTTAAATGTTATTTATAATAGTATTATTTTATTTATTTTTAGTAGTTTTTAATTTAGTATTTTTTTTTACTTTCCTTATATTTTAATTGCTTAGTTATTTTAAATAATTTCCATATTTTTGTAGGTTAAAACCCAAA
>JBBYHO010038142.1:0-24000 GCA_038382025.1 Adansonia gregorii
AAGAGTAAATAACAAACAAAAAAAGTAGACGGAATGAAACCAGCTAAGGCCAACTGAAGTCGGATAGGGATTTCAAGGCCATGTCAGCGCATCTCTTGATCTCTGTGACGGCTAGATGCTGAGAGTTGATGAAATGAAGACTCTCAATTATACACTGGATTTGTTTGAGATCTTGAAAAATAGGTTGGCATTGCTAGTGAACTTTTAACTTTTGGTTGAATTGCACATAATCGAGAAGTTTACTTTTACTCCATAGGTAGCATGGGGTGATATTCATATTAATGAACCTTAGGAGAGCCTCCCTTAAGGCAAAGAGACGCACAAAGATGCCGTTCAATGAAGGTAAAGACACATAGGCAAAGATGGTATTTTCATTATTCCACCTCTTTACTTTGAGAGCTATTCCAGATTACCTTTGTCTCTTTTCCAGTGGAGCACGAGTTGGTAAGAGTGTCTAAGAAAGCTTGTTGAAGGAAGGGTATTGGTATAATCTCAAGTGGGTTTAGATTTGTTTCTTTCAAGAAGAAACTCTTTCGTAGTAGTTAATGAGATCCAAAGCATGTTTAATGGCTGCCATGGGATTTGGCTCTCCCTTTTTGAAGATAGGTTTATTTCATTGGATCCATATACACTAATAGTGCACACAATTTTGTAACTTAGTCTTTTGCTATCATTCGATTTATTGTCCACTGTTTTAAACCATGAAGCGAACCAATAAACTGTCTGTAATGTAGGAGCTTACCAACCTATATACCAAATTTGAACCAAACCATATCGCTCTCATAAATTGGCATTCTAAGAAAAGATGATCTACAGTATCACTATTTCCTTTAAACAAAGAGCATAAGTCACTAGCATTACTAATTCTTTTTTTAATTACAGTTTTAAAAAGAAGGTAATTGCCTTAAATTTTTCACAAAAGCATATTGATTTTGAATGGAAATTTCAAAGACCATAGGGTCTTCCAGAACTTCCTTGTTTTCCGATTGTTGCTATGTCTCTCATAGTCATCTTACTGATCAGCTAAGGAAAGTTGATATGCTGATTTGACTAAAAACAGACTTGAGAAGGTATGCTTTCATACCAAATGTTTTCCTGCCAAAAAAGAAAAAGGGTTTTTTCCTTGTTTTTGACACTATCTCACTGTTAAGTTTGTCATTTGCATAGATTATGTTCCACGTCCTGCTACTATGATTCATGATACTACTGATAGCGTTCTGGTGGGGCGAGTTTGTTTTAGGAAAATGGGGTCCCTTATATGGGAATAGTCCCTTCAACAATTTTAATTTTACTACTTTCCCAAAATTACCATTCCAAACTCTAGAAAAGTTAAGTCTTTGCCATGAAGAATACTTTTACAAGCCCAATGATCTCTTCGTCTTGGTTGACTTGATTGAAACTTGTTTATGACAATACTTTTTTCCTAATGTATCCACCAGTCTCTTACCCTCTTCCTTGATAAAACTTCGAGCTTGTTTGGCTAGGAAAGCTGGATTCACTTTTTCGCTTTTTGAAATCTAAGGCCTCTTTGCTCTTTTGGTTGACATAATTTATCCCATTTCAAGAAATGAATCTTTCTTTCTCCCTTTTGATGTCCCCGCTAGAAATTCCTGACAATTTTGTCTATTTCCTCACAAATAAAGCTTGGAGCTTTAACGTAGGACAAGTGATGGATAGGAAGGCTAGTAAGAGTAGATTATATGAGTCTATGCCTTCCACTTAGGGAAAGGAGTTCAGATTTTTAGAAAGCTAGTTTTACTTCCATTTTGTCTAAACGAGGCTGAAAGAACTTTGTTCTTGCTTGTAAATTATTGAGGTCGAAGCCTAAGCATTTGCTAGGATTATTCGAGAATTTGTCTTGGAGAGTTCGTCTGAAAATGCGTTTAAACCTATGATGATAGTTTCAACTTACAATAAGTTTTGATTTGTTATGATTAATTAGTTATCCCGATAAGTTGCAAAAAAGATCAAAACAAGCTTTTAGATTGTGACAGGTTTCCTATCTCACTCTAAAGAATATGAAACAGTCATCGGTAATAAAATGGTTGACTACAAGACGTTGCTGGCTAATCTTAATATCCTAAATTTTTCTTTTAGCTCCGACTTTATGAAGTATTAGTGACAACACATTTTGACATATTAAGAAGATGTAGGATAATAAAAGGTCACCTTGTCTCAATCCTCTTTTGGGATAAAAGAACATGGATGGTTCTACATTGATGAGTACTTGGTAGCTTACTGATGAGATGCATTCTATAATCAAGTTGATCCGGTGAGTGTTGAACCAACAATCTCAAGAACTTTTTGAAGGATGTTCCATCTGATTCTGTTATAAACTTTATTCATGTCAATCTTAACAACTCCCAGAATTCAATTACCTTTGGTTTTCCTACGGATGAGATGCAAAAGCTCAGTACCAAGACAACGTTTTTAGTGATCTACCTTTTACCAATAAATGCATTCTAGAAGGGAAAGATAAGGCTATTGATGATAGGTTAAAGCCTATTAACGAAGACTTTGAGATGATTTTGTAAACCACATTACAAGGACTAATAGGGTGAAAATCATTTACCGTGACTGGATTTGTTTTTTATTTAGATATAAGAGCAATAAAAGTTCAATTCATTTCCTTTAACATTCTACCATTGTTTAAGAAGGATATGGTGACGGTTGTAACTAAAAACCCACTATGTTATAGTTGATAGCTGGCTTACCATCTGGCTCAAGAGCTTTGTAAAGCTATAATATTAAAAATTACTTTATGGATCTCTTTGATAGTAAATGAGGCACTAAAGTGCTTACTTTGGCTTATTGAGATCTTAGTCAATCCCATGGTGAGGAGATTCTTTTTAATGAAGTTCATGGAAGGAGAAGGATCCTCATTATAGAGATCGCAAAAGTGATCGATGAAGAGATTTTTCATATGTTGTTGATCTTCAACCCAAGGGTTAGCTTCATTTTCCAATTTTGCAATCCTATTATGTAGCCTTCTTCTTGAGACCATTAAATGGAAAAACTCTGTATTTCTCTCACCTTTTAATGATCCACTTGACCTTTGAGTTTTCTAATCAATGAGTCTGTTCTTGTTCCAGGAGTTCCTCAAACTCCATAACTAGACCGAGCAGATTTGATAGCTTGTTTATAAAAAAGATGTTACAGCCACATAGCCTCAAATTTGTAGGGCCTAAAGGATTTTTTTTTTTAATGTTAAGGATCATCAAGCCATGGTTGAACCGTATGATTGGTAGGTTAATAAGAAGAGCTTGTTAATACATTTGAATCCATTATGGGTTGTGGAAAGCCCTATCAAGCATTTCCTAAACAATTTCATTGCCCCCATGATTGCTAGTCCATGTGTAAGAAAGTCCCTTAGTCGGAACATCAAGAAGACCACAGTGGTTTAGGTAGTCTCTTTAATACTTGATTAAGTCACCCACAATAATCCATTTCTCAACACCTAGTTGGGAATTAATTTTTTTAGTTAGTTTCAAACTTCATGCTTACGATTTAGATTTAGGTGACCATGATAGCATA
The DNA here is from genome assembly GCA_038382025.1 of Adansonia gregorii. Taxonomy (NCBI): domain Eukaryota; kingdom Viridiplantae; phylum Streptophyta; class Magnoliopsida; order Malvales; family Malvaceae; genus Adansonia; species Adansonia gregorii. Next base: position 3,535 of record JBBYHO010038142.1, read on the forward strand.
TGAGCAAGAAGAAAATGCTGCCTTCATCATAAACGGCAAAATGTAAAATGTTTTTATTAAATAGCAATGGGGTTACATTAAGAGATGAGTCCTACATTGTAAAAAGACAAATACTTTCCCTATATAAGAATTTCCTTCGGACAGAGAAAAATCCCATCGTTTGGCGATAAGAGTTAGATCTTTTATTTTTTTTAGTTTCCATTAAAAAAAAAAGTTCGTCCTAAGTTTCTAGATCTGGGTTTGGAAGTAGTGAATAGTTAAGGGTTGACCTATACCCTTAGTGTTCTAGCTAAGGAGCTTCATGGCTTTTGTAGAGGCTGTTTAGGATAATCTACTTGAACCCTGATAATAAAGCAATAATATTCCCATTGTAAATAGCAACCTATATACCCCATAGCCCTTTTCTCACTTGTTTTCTATCCTCTGGGTTGTTATCATCTTCACTATCTTTTTTCCTCTTTGCTTAACTTCCTTATTAACTTCCCTCAGAGGAAACAACTTGATTTTTAAGCAATTTTAGTTGAAGCTGCGGCTTTTTCTATAGCTATAAGCATTGCAAAGAATCTCTCATGATTGGGTCCTCCCTATCAGGAGTCTTTGTCACGAAACGTGATAGAGAGATTTCGGCCTTGGCATTTTATTAGTCACTATTTAAATCTTGTGCAAGATCATTGATGCAAACTTTTACCAGCATATCTTGATCCTACTTATCAATCTTAATACTAAATGATCCTACTTGGTGCAGATTTCCTTGACTTTAGAGTTAATTTCAATTTGCTCTTCTTTCTGCCATTAAACTACTTTCCCCTGTTTAAAAGTGTTAGTTGAAACCAATGAGGCACTTGTAAATAAAAGCTCACCATGCAGAAGGGATATCCATCTAGGTGCATTGGAGGCCATTAGAATACGTGGACAAGTTGGCCAGCAGGGTTAATGGTTAAGATCAGGCTAGACAACAGGTGAGAAGAATCAATGCTAAAAGTATTAACTTGGTCAGTGTCTATCATAACCTGCGTACCTTGATGGACCTCACAAGGGATGTTTGGAGGTGGAAAATTCTTGTCCTACATGGGATAAATAGTTTGAATATGTATCACATCGTCCGGAATAAATAATGTCATCCTATTGTTTAGAAATAGTGTCGTTCGTAATGCCAATATAGGGGGGTCAAAATGGCCTCGGTTGCCCTCATGTGCCATGTTGGCATTTCTAAAAGAAACATGAGTGGTTCTATGTTCTTACTCATTGAAAGCTCTGACTTTGTATAAACACCTAAATTCATTTGGGTTGTATATTCTTGAAAGTCTCAAATATCTGAGAATGAAAATATAGTAGCCACTCTGATGAAGGTCAACTTTCACTATAAGGGGTTTCATACTTTTGTAATGTTAATCAATCATATGTAAATAATTGTATATACATATGATGAAAAAAATCTATTTTTGGGGTAAAAAGCATAAATCCGCAAAGGAAAAATTTTTAGATTTTGAAAAAGTTCTTAACAAATTTTGGAATTACCTTTGCGGATGATCTCACGGTTAATTTTTTTATTTTTAACAATTTTCTGAGATTTTTTTAAAAAACTCGAGAAATTGGTGGTCAGATAATTTTACCAACACTGGTGTGCTTTTATGCCGATTCTCATCCTGAAAAATCATAAATATTCAAGGAAAAATATGTATTGGCATTTTCTACTATGAAGTGTCAACTTGTAAATTTTATAAATTAATTTTGAATTTTGTTGTCTTATGAGTATCATGCTCGTGAATTTTACTTTTGGTTCTTGTTGATCTATTTTTTAAAATTTTATAAGTTCATTTTCTTCACTTTAGAAATTAATGTTTTGGATAATATGTGATCTTGAATTTGTTTTACTTCAGTGTAAATGAAATTCCATGATTTTTTCGGTATTGAAATACGAGTTTTTCTTTACTTGTAAAATTTTTGGTGGGATCCTCTCGAGTTTCAAACATCAAAACTCATCCAATATTATTGTTTGATTCACACTAAATTAGTTTTGGAGGATTCATTTATTTTCATGAGTTTTTGAATTTTTTCTTGAAATTCTCCATGTTTTCGAAAAACAGAGTTTTCTACTCCATAAATATTTTTAAGAGAATTTTTTTCTGTTTAAAATTTTTAAAATTCATATAATATTGTCATTTAACCCTCATTAAATCAGTTTTAAAAATTTAATTTATTTTATGAGTTTTAAAATTTTTTCTGTTACCGAAATATAGAGTTTTTACTCCATAAATTCTTCAGTAGGATTTTACAGAGTTCATAATTTTTAAAATTCTTTAAATATTATTTTTTAATCCATATTAATTCAGTTTGTAAAAAATTAATTTATTTTATGAGTTTTGTATTTTTTATGTAAAACAATATTTTTATAAAAAGGATTTTTTCGTAAAATTTTATAATTTTGTTATTTTAATTTTTTTCTTTTGTACATAAAAAAACTATTTTTAGTATTAGATTGAATTAAATTGAGCATTTGAAATTTTATTTAAAAAAATAATTTTTAATTTTTTCAATATAATCTTTTAATTAATTTTTGCAGTATAATTTTACATATTATATGCAAATATCATTCAAAATATCTCTAGAAATCAATGATGTCATGCATGATATCACTCTGAGATGACAAGGGTATGAGCTTATGACACCACATTTATTTTTTCTAACCTCACAAGTAAACTTAACATCAAAAAAAAGGAAAGAGAAATCTATGAAAAAGGCATGAAACTTTCATCCAAGGAAGATGCCCCCTTATAAATAAGGGAGGATGTTCTTTCATGGGGTTTTTTTTTTAGTTTTTTGGAAGCCTTAAAAAAAAAGAGAGTTGAAAAAAAAAGAAAATAGTTGGAAAAAAAAAGATATCAAAGCTTTGTTAAGGTAAATCTCCACTTAAATCTTTGGATTTTTATTTGTTTGATATTTTTTTCTCTTTGGTGAGCGAAAAATGTGCTTAAGTACGTGAATTTTTTTTATCCGTATTGAAAGACTAAGCATAATGGCCATGAACTAATTTCCTTAATTTTATTCTATTTATTTTTTTAATTTTTTTCTTGTTAGTGAATTATTTTTCTTCATGAATTATGTTTATGTTGATATGATGTTGGTTTTGGTGTTGTTTTTGTCATATATATGTTCATATATATATAATTTTATCTCTTTTATTATTTTCTTGTTATTACGGTGAAACCACATTTATGTGCTTATTATTGTAATTTTATCATATAATGGTGCTAATTTGTGTTAAATAAAATGTTAATATGTGATTATTGTGTTTAAAAAAATTTGATTGGTAGATTGTTTAGGTGTTGGCTGAAATTCATACTTGTATATGTGTTTTTGTGGTCATTTTGTAAATATAAAAAAGTTTAGGAGCTAGTCCAAAAAAAATAAATTAAAAAAATTTTGTTTAGATCTATATGTTTGGCCAAATCTTAATGAGTATTTTTGGTATGTTTTGCTGCTGATTCAAGTTGATTTCATGCCTTAATGATATGCTTTCATGATGGTTTTGTTTGATTAAGGACTAAATTGCAAATGTTTAAAAAAGTTTAGGGACTAATTTGCAAATAATAGAAATTTTTTTGTTTTGTGGTCAAAGGATTTGTTTAGATTTATATGTTTGGCCAAATCTTAATGAGTATTTTTGCTATGTTTTGCTGCTGATTCAAGTTAATTTCATGCCTTAATGATATGCTTTCATGATGGTTTTGTTTAATTAAGGACTAAATTGCAAATGTCTAAAAAAGTCTAAGTACTAATTTGTAAATAATAGAAATTTTTTTGTTTTGTGGTCAAAGGATTTGACCAAAAGCTTCATGGATAACTGGAAACTGATTTTGGGTATTTCATGTCATGCTTTAGGTATTTTTCACACTTTAGGGGGTATTCTGTAATTTCTCAAAGTTTAGTAGCTAATTTGTAAATAATGAAAAATTGTTTTTTGGTCAAAGGTGTTTGACCAAACCTTATTGTGGATGTTCTTCATGATTTACATGCTGATTTTTACCTGATTAATTATATTTTGCGATGATTTAGGCTTTTTTTTACTTAAGTACCTAAGTGTAAAATCGAGAAAGTTTATAGACCCTTAAGGAAATTTAACATTTTTAGGACAAAATGGCTATCTTCAGCATGAAATCATCCACTTAGATTATTTTAATTTTAGCACTCCATTAGTGCTTCATTGAGCTGCTAAAAATATAAAAACCTTATGTATCTTTTTGGTTCCTTGTTAGGGTACGAAATGTAATTTTTAAAAATTTAGAGACCTATTAGCAATTTTCATGCTTGTCCTTTCGAGCCCATTAGGGTACCGGGATACTTTCATGTCGAAGGTATACACTAAGGGCATTTTCGTAACTTTTTTTACCAGGATACTTTTATGCTAATGGTGAAAGTTTAAGGTTCCTTTAGCCTTTTAAGGTCATTTTTGAGTTCATTAGGGGTACTTGGATACTTTCATGTCGAAGGTATACCCCATGGGTATTTTCGTAAATTTTCTCACCGAGATGCTTTTATGTCAAAGGTGAAAGTTTAAGGTTCCTTTAGCCTTTTAAGGTCATTTTTTATTCTATTAGGTGCACCAGATGCTTTCATGTCAAAGGTATACCCTAGAGACATTTTTGTAATTTTGCACTGAAATGCTTTTATGCCAAAGGTGAATATTTAGTGGTCATTTAACGTTTTAAGGTCATTTTTGAATCCATTAAGGGTACCGGGATACTTTCATGTCGAAGGTATAGTCTAAAGGCATTTTTGTAATTTTTATCATCGAAATGCTTTTATGCCAAAGGTAAATGTTTAAGGTTCATTTAGCCTTTTAAGGTCATTTTTGAGTCTATTAGGGATACCAGGGTATTTTTATGTCAAAGGTATACCACAGGGGCATTTGCATAATTTTAGTTAATGAGTGTCTTAGTGTCGATAGTAAGCCTTAGGAATATTTTAATTTTTCTTAGAATCCAATCCTAAGTTGTTACCGGGTGCTTTAGTGTCGATGGTAAGCCTTAGGAATATTTTAATTTTTCTTAGAATCTAATCCTAAGTAGTTACTAGGTGCTTTAGTGTCGATGGTAGTGCCTTAGGAATATTTTAATTTTCCTTAGAGCCAAATTCTAAGTAGTTATTGGGTGCCTTAGTGTCATGGTAAGCCTTAGGGATATTTTAATTGTTCTTAACACCTAGCCTTAAGTAACCACCGAGTGTTTCTACGTCGAAGGTATATTTTAAGGATAGGTTCATTTTTCTTTTATTTTTTAGTACTTAGATTCGAATTAGTACTTTAGTGTCTAGACAGAGTCATAAGTCCTTTATTTTTGTTTCAAGTAATTTGTATATCTTTGTAAAATAAAGGCAATATCTTGGAGTTAGAGTGATGCGTGAAATTCCCCCCACCCATATATGATAAGAGTTTTACAGATCATTTTAATGACGAGATACCCTTTTCAAAATGGAAATTGAGAATTTTATACAAATAAAAACTTTTCACATTCTGTCAGGTACTCTAGTAGGATGTGAAAGACATTTTGATTTTTTAGAACCTTTTAGGTCCCTTTGGTTTTTCGTTGGGGTATAAAAAGGAATAATAAAAATTTTCGTGTCCCATTGGTTTTTCGGTAATGGTGCGTAAGACGTTTCGATTTTCAAAATGCAAAAACCTCGATTTTCAAAATGGAATAATAAAATCTTTTTTTAACAATACAAGAATTGTAATTAAATACCACATATTAAAGCCGGATAAAAATTAAAATTCAAATTAACCATGATTAATAAGATACCAATTTTGGGCACTACGAGAGGGTTAATCCCTACTTGTGACTATAACTGACTCCTAAACCTTTAAAAACGATCTCTGGTACTTCGTAGACCATAAAATTTATTTTTAGGGTTTCGTGACCCTTAAAGCATTAATTTTGGTAGGTGACCAATCTCACCTGGCCAAAACAGATTGGTGGCAACTCCAAACAAATGGTCATTTCATGATGACTATCTAGGGTTAAGATAAGCGAACGATTCATCTTAACTATCGAGTCCCAGAAATAAGAGAATATTAATATCGATATGCCCAAAAAAAAAGAATAAATAGTTTTGAAATAATGATACATTACCACTTTCATAGTCAAGAACTATTTAAGTCAGACTTGGTCAGGATTCGCATCCAGGCCACATTACGACACATTGTTCACAAATAAGACTTGAGAGAGACCGATACCTATCCATGCTCGAACGTGGTCTTAATATTAGTCATTTGCTTCCCAATAGATCTTTCAATCTCAGCATTGTCAATGAACAGCTTGGGAAAGTATGCCCCGCTCTCCCACATATTCTGCAGTACATACCCTATCATGTCAAAAGTCAACCCAAATTTTTTCTCTATTCCCACAATGCATAAAACAACCGGCCAGCAGAGGTAACCAAGGGTTTATCTAGACCTTTACTCTTAGGAAATGGATGTTCATCAGGATAGTATCTTGTTAGTTGATGGTGATAACATCTAGAACAATACTGGTAATAGTGGAAGCCATTTGAGCCGAGAGGAGTTTAAGGGGTAGTTTCTAAATTTGTAACTAGATCATAGAAGCCACAAGATGAAGGTCTCTAATAACCATATTCAGTCTTCATCTGTCAAAAATAAAAGGCCACCTTCTAAGGTCAATGGATTCTCGTTTCAAATGAAGTCCACGAGGTTTTCAAAATAGAAAATATAAAAGTTTTCTTATTGTCCAATAATCGCGACTCTGCCTCTGAGGATCCATGTTTGATTTACCAACCTTTGCATCAATCTTACTGAGAATTCTTCAATGTCCACAAGATTTGCTACCAAACATTGTTACTAGATAGTTTTTTAGTTCTTCACAAAACCCTCTTTAAAGGGGATAATAGGACCTCTTCCTGCTCTCTAAAGGACCTTTAAGTTATCAATCCTAAAATAACCTATGTTTCTTGCACCTTTACTATCATTGCTAGAAAAAGAATCCTCATTCTCAGTCCAACTAACTTTGCGCTCAAAGAAAGGCCTATCCATTTATCTTTTATGGGGTGAAATGTACTTTTAGGGTTTTTATTGTAATATCAAGCAATTATTTTAGTAAAGAGAGCTATGTCGAGCCTTATAAATAGAAGGGAACTCTAGATCATTTTTTTTTTTGGTTTTTGGGTTTATTTGGAATACATGAGTCCTTATATGCTTAACTTCCATTGTTGCTGCAGTGGCAATCTTAGCTCAAGAAAACCAACAACTAGAGAATGAAAGGTTTCCAAAAGTGGAATGATTTACAAAGAAGATAATACTAAGAAAGGAATTATAAGATGCAATAAAGGCAAAGCTAAAACATCATCATGTGCGAAAAAAAAATAAAGATTAGGGAATCAAAAAGTGAAAGAACCAAAAAAAACAAAAGAAAACATGACGAAAGGATTAAAAGATTTAGTTGGGAAATGGGAAAAGAATTTTCGTAGGTGGGATGTTGTTAGGAAAAAAACAATGACAAAAGAGAAAGATTAGAAGCTTAAGGGTTTATAGGGGAAAACATATGTTGATGGAAAAGTTGTTGTCAACATGAATCTAAATAAAAACAAAACATGAAAATTGATCCTTTTAGAAAAATATAGAATACAGATAAAATTTTGGTGAAAAAACAGCATAGGCTTTATGGTAAGGCTGATCTTCATACGGAAATAGTGATGGTGATGATGGTGGGAGAGAAACATATAGGATGATGGAAGGCATGGAAAAAGGATAAGAATGCAATGAAAAAGCTAATAGGTTAAATAGAGTAGAAACATCAAAAGCAAAGCTCTTTAGGAGAAAGAATAAAAAACAAATAAAATTTACCACCAATAATATTTAACAAAGGAATATCCTCTTAAAAAGGTCAATGTAGAATTTTAAATGAAAATTTCTTATGTTGTACCAGCTATCGAAGTAAGAAATTTTCTTAAACCAAAAATCTAATTTCATTTTCAAATGATTTCAAGTTAACGATGTAATTTAATCAGGGGAATCATCTTCATAGAGATGCACTTTTTTTTTCAAAGTTAAAGATAATATTTAATTAATTAGTACAAATTGATAGGTGTTGCAAGGTTTTAATATCTTCTCACTCATAACTGGCTCAAAATACATACTATTACTTGATTTTAAAGTAGACTTCAATAATGACCTTTTTAATAAATTTTAAGAATTTTTATATTTTTTAAAAATATAAAATTTTAAAACTAGCTAATCACATTTAGTTAAAAATTATTGGCGGCAAAGTATTTCATGATTAAAACTGTCATTCCTTTCAAAACCATTTTAAATCTCTTTTAAAAATCTTCTATGGGTCATAAAACAGTTACATCAATAATAATATTTTAAAATAATAAAATTAAGAACAATATTGAATATTATGTGTCATAGCATGTTGAAACATGGATCCCGACATATTAAACTTAAAAAATATTTTCATTTTAGAGGAGGGTTAAGTCATTAGAGCGAATCATTCGTCTAATTATTTCTCTGTAGCTGTTGTAAAATAGCCAAAAAATTAAAGTTGCCATTGATCCTTTTGAGCTAGGTTTAACCGAACACCTATTAAAACTAATCTCTTACAAATTTTGATATTATTTTTAAAAAAGATTTATTTGAAAGTCACATTAAAACTAAAAAAAAATAGAGTTGGGTTCAAGAGTTGATTATATATGAGAAAGGATTAGCACCTTACGACGCCATAAAATTGATACTAGCCACATCTTATCCTAAGTTTGATTTTCATGATTTTGATTTTTTTCTGATATTTAGCTATAATCCCCTAAAAATTTTCGTATGACTCTAATTGTTTGGTGAATCATAAAAGTTTCTTCAAGCATGAATAAAATGTTTTTGAATGATGATTTCTATAATGTTCCCAAATTAAAGGGATTCCCAAAGCCGAAATGGATGACAAAGGATTTGAAAATAAAACTTTAACTTGAGAATATTACCTTATTTTAATAAAGATGGATTTAAATACATGCCCGTGATAATTGCCATAACATCCCATCGATGATGGGAGACGTGCTTGATTTGAAAATAATGCTCGATTAGATTTATGGCATGATAAGGTCAGAAAGATGTGCTTCTCATTATTTGTACTGGGGAAAGTAGTTTGATGAATCACTCATCCAACCAACTATTGGTGGCCACTGTGAAGTAGCCAAAGGTTTGGAGTCACCATTGAATATTTGGGCTCGGATGACCGAACACTTATTAAAAATGGTCGAGTTACGAAAGTCAAAGATCTGATTTCATGATTTATGTATTTTCAGAGTTCATTAGGAGAATCCAAGAGTTGATTATACATAGAAAAGGATTATCACCCACACGATGCCTTAAATCTACATCATCTAGCAATAGGTTATCTCGATTTTGGGTTTTCTTAGTTTTTAAATAGCCATTATTCATGTATAATCCATTTTATGATGCATTTTTGGAAATAAAAAAATTAAGTTTTTAATGTAAATTTGAACTCATTTATGTAATTTGGGAAAATAGAGATGCATATAGATTTTAATAAAATAATTTTTGTATTTTTAATTTGAAAGGATATTCCTTGCTGAGCACTAAAAGTATACTAAAAAAAACATTACCTTAAGTTTTTAGGAAAATTGATCTTTAAAATATAAATGCTAAAGTATCATCAACAAAAGAAAAATGTTAATCAGACACATAATAAATATTGTAAAAAATAAAACACACAAAAAAAAAGAAAAGAGGGTTGGTCGAGAATGTGTCTCATAATTATCATTAGTTATTTAGAAATAACCAAATTTACAATATTGAGATAAGTTTGGACTCACTGGTTACTTAAGGCATGGAAATTGAGTTTTTGTTTAAAAATTCAATTGATTTGGGATAAAGCAAATTTGAATTTTTTATGATGCTTTGAAAAATGAGGACGGAGAACCCACACAAATGAAAATTTTGGTGATTCTAGAAAAATAAAATATTTTTAGATTTTATGCAAAATGCATTTTGAAATAAAATCGATAATCTAAATTGATTTTTTTAAAAAAATTAGGCCATGATCCGAGAATTGGGTTGTTGATCAAGCCTATTAGACCTACTTCGAGGTGTTCAAATGCCTCAAAACGGTAATTCAAAAGAATAAATTAATTTTGGTCAGTATTAAAAAGTATGGCACTATCTGCGTCCACGAATTTTTTCCAAGTTTATCCAAAGGTCTTAGGTGGTAAACAAGGCATCTTTGGAAAGGCACATCGACGATAATTAAAATAAAAAAATTTAAAAAATCTTAAAAAATAGTTTTCTAAGAGAATAATTTTTGAAATTAGACTTGGTTTAGCACTAACAACATGTATAGAGGGAGAGTAGCAAAATTTAAAAAATTATCCTGAACTCATTTCGAATTGTTAAGTCATAAAATATACCTTTTTGGAAAGGGAATTTCATGTTTTTTTACCAAAAATATTCAAAAAAACAAAAAGTCATCTCATGGGCAAAAAAGGCCCAAATAGATTGCTAGTTGCTAATTCTAGGGATTCTAAAAAATGAAGGTTCTAAAAATCAAAACTCTTTCAAACACTTAACAAACTATATTTTTTAGGTTGCAAAACAATTTTTGTTTAGACTTTTTGGCCTTGAATACAAACATATAGCTTAATTTTTCCTGAAAATTAAACCATTGATTTTTTAAAAACAATAGACTAAGACAAATCTCACTTGTATAGGTGAAACTTAGTCTAACTTGATTTTTGGTTTTTTTTTTTTCAAAACATATTTAGGCATATCAAATAAGCATGTTATAAACTAAGAATTAAGTTAATAATATTAAACATGAAAAACATAAAACAAATATCGTCAAGAGGTATTAAAAAAACATTTTGTAATAAGATAATATAACCAAAAGCACAAACATCATATGACAAACTTATCTCACGTCAAACGATTCCTTATTTTATATTTTTTTGCCACTTTATGTTAGCAAATTATCTTAGCTGTGTAGATCGTGCATGACTTGCTGTAAGGGCTAGCCTTGATTCGAAATTGAAGCAATTTTTTTCCTCATTTTGCTTTTTTTTTTTCTTTTTTATTATTTTTCTCATCTCATAACAAATGTTTAGGCAAGGCGTATGGTTTACAGTGGAACCAATCCACATGGGTGGCCTAGGTTTCAAACCTAGGCCACTTATTGTTTGAGTTCTTTACAGCTGGGTCAGGCGGACCTTAGTTGATGCAGGTTGGCATGCGAGTCGCACCTAACCAATACTTGATCCAACGTGACTTGGGTTCAAATTTTAAGCCACTCACTCTTGTTTCCTTTTTTGTCTTTCTTTTTTCTCTTATTTCTTCGTCCTTTCTTTTTCCTTTTCTTCGTCAAACCTAGGCCACTTATTGTTTGAGTTCTTTACAGCTGGGTCAGGCGGACCTTAGTTGATGCAGGTTGGCATGCGAGTCGCACCTAACCAATACTTGATCCAACGTGACTTGGGTTCAAATTTTAAGCCACTCACTCTTGTTTCCTTTTTTGTCTTTCTTTTTTCTCTTATTTCTTCGTCCTTTCTTTTTCCTTTTCCCTTTTTCCTTCCTCCCCCTTATTCTTCCCTAGAACCTATAACATTAGAAAAAACAAAATCTAGTGGTCAGCGATCGTAGCTTGCTAGCAACTGTTTGACCCCAAACTTTGCCCTTAGCCTACTTTTGACCTCTCTTTCCAAATTCGAGATTGATTTTTCTTAAATATTTTAGATTTTTCTAGATTTATAAGAGAAATTCAAAATTTTTACCTCAAATTTGGCGATTTTCCACCATTGAATCATTCTAAAACCCCAATATGTTTTCCCTTTTTTGATCTTCTTTTCCATATTGTAATTCTCCAAAATAGCACCAAAACCTCCTTAATTGAAAATTACAGCATAGATTTCATAGGTTTTTTTTTTTTTTTTTGTGTTTTTAATGATTTTATTCATGTTTCTTGTGATTTCAGTTTCAGGATTTGGTAGTGACAATGGCAATAGGTTGAGACAAATTTTTTTGAAGAATTTTTGCTAAATTTACTAAAAGATGTGAGAAAATTTTTGTTGCTAGTGTTTTTTTTTTTTTTTGTGTTTTCAACTTTCCCCCATTTGCTTTAGTTGAGAGCTAGAACTTAAACCAAAAAGCCTTAAGGCTACTGAGATTGTTGGTGGTTTAGGAACTCAAATTCATAAGAGGGGTTGCTGGCCTCTTTTTGTCTTTTTTTTTTGTTTTTCAAAAGAGGGATTGGAAAATAAAATAATTAAGAATTAATTGATAATTAGTGATTTATTGGAAACAAGATATTTTTTTAAAGTATTTGCGAAAAAGAAAATTTTGAATTTAAGAAGAATTCTTTAGAATTTTTTTATTTGATTTAAATTTCAAAAAATTGTAAACTTTGGAATAAGTTTCTAAGGGCCTACGAGTCAACATCATAATGTCTTTTGATCCTCCTAGAATGATGCGAATGACGTATATGTTGATGCATTTGAATACCTCAAAAAATGATGATATGAAAATTATAAAAACAAAAACTACCTTTTCTTATAAATAGGGCACGTCTATGTTGATGCATTTGAATATCGCGAAAAAAATAATGATATGAAAATTATAAAAGATACATCTTCATATAAATGGGGCACAGCCTATGCATGTTGGCTTCCAGAATTTAGTTCCAACTCAAATAAACTCCAAAAGTTGTGAACAACACCCCGATGAAACTAACTTGACAAGGTTTCATTTAAAAATTATATAAAATTCTTGAAAAATCATTTAAAGTATGGAAATATTTTTCTAATCAGCTTAGGTTGCAGGATACACAGGGGAGTTGCACAACAAAATAAATAAAAAAAAAATCACTGCAGGATCATTTAGACTTAAACAATCATGCACGATATGCTGTTGAATAGCTAGTCCAAAAATATTAATGGAAAAATACCTAAAAATTCCTAGAATATCGTTTAGTGGTCTAAAGATGGGATGCCATTTTACTGGTCAATAAATTCGAGGGTTCTAGAAAGCGAATGTTGAAAATTTTGTAAATTCAAAGGGACTCAAAAGTCACGTACAATTTCTTATTCAAAAGCTAACTTTAAGTAATTAATTCAGGTGAAAAAATCGATAAAATCATTTAATGGCCCCAATGTGATCGCAATAAAGCCCGTTTGCACTAAAATGCAAAGGACAGTCTGACATTGTAAGGAGAATCAGGTTTGTCGAAACCTACGGAATTGGAAAGGTTTCAAACCTGTGAATATTATTCGAAGCTAACCCATTGTAATTCTTCCTATGACCAAACATGGGAACAAAGTCTGTAGGCTTTGTTGGCATGTATAATGTCACTATGCTTAGATTTTGGAGTCGATTCTTTGGATATTAAAATGTTCATATGCAAGGGGTCTAAAATGACAGCAAATGACCTAAAAATGATGTCCCAAGGCACGCCAAAACCTCATATTTAAAGGGGCAAGAAGGTTGGAAAGTCAGAAATTGGCATTCAAATGCATTTCCTTAACCAATTTTCATGGATGCATTGCTTCATGCGTTTTTCCTAAGCAAAGGACATTCATATGTCTTTGTTACAATCTTAGACAGCAAGCTAATAACCTATTTCGTGGTCAATCCAACGACTCCTAAACACTGCATGATAAATGCAAAAAAATAAAACCTCCTATACAAGGGGTATTCGTATGTCTTCTTTGTGACTTAAGATAATGGACTGAATGTCTATCTCGGGTCCAATCCATTGATACCTGAATGCAAAATGATTAAGGCAAACATGATTTCAATGGGGCTCACTTCCAAGGCAATATTTAATCACACTTGAATTCAATTCTAAAGCACGCTTGAAATCCAATTAATGTGGCCTTAAAGCAGCACCTTATCCAAGCATTATTATGTTTAATATTCCCAAATTTATGATGAAATAGTTAAATAATAGGCCCAAGTTAGCTCCTTTGTTGAGCCCACTATGGCCCAATCTTAGGGTTTCTTTTTAACAACAATTCTCAACATTCAGGATAAACACAAATTATCAAACATGTATTTGGTTAAAGCTTACAAATAGCAAAGATGAACATAATCATCACAGAGCAAGAAGAATAACCAAGCATCATGCTTCAAAGTCTCATGCTTATGTCGTCAAACAACTAGACGCTCAGTCAAATCATCAAAGCAACCAAAGAAAAATTTAAAAAAAGCAAGCAAGATTTTGGACAAATGCTTCATATAGTCCAATAGCTAAGCCTGCTTCATAATAAATTATTGAGAACTTGAACTAAACATGTAGAAGGCATCAAGGAAAACACAAAGCAAAGAAAAAATGCATGAGACCATGGTATAAAGATAGCATGGTCTTCTTAACAACAGGCTTTCAACAAAAAAGTTCAAGAGCACTAACACAGCTTGATCATATGTAAGAAAAATTTAACAAATGCATGAATACAAGCTATCACGTCACGGATTTTGAAATATGCATGGACATGGGAGACAAGTTCATTCAATAAATCGATAACAAACAACAAGAAAAGGTAAAAGAGATTATACCAACAAGCTTTACAACTCCAAACCCCCCCCCAGCTTTTTCCCTTTTCCTTTCTTTTTTTTTTTTTTTTTTGCTATTTCTTTGTTTTGCCTTTTTCTTACTTTGTCCTGGAGCTTTTTTTGGATGAGAATGAGTGAATAGCTAAATGAATATACATCCTTGGTTCCTTTGATGATTTTTTGTCTCTTTCCCTTTGTACATTTCCTTCCTATGTGCTTTCGATCACCTAGTGGCCAATACCCCTTAATTTGGGAATAAAAAGCATGTTATTGGTTAGCCCATGTAATTATTTCATATTAACCAAAATGCCATTTCTTTCTCACTTTTACCCTGATTAAATTTCAATTAACACATCAAATGTCCCTGATTTTCTACCATCTTTTAATTTGGCCATCCTTTTATAAAAGTAAAAACCAAAGCCCAATTGTATCAAGACAATATTGAACCCAACACATTAGTAATTGGACGATTAAAATAAAATCCATGGCATTTTTTTATGGATATTACTTCCAAGAAAAATAAGATACGAATAACTACAGTTGTCTACGTTATAATATGATATTAATATTAAATATATATCAATTTTATTTATTATTAAAATATCACATATTTATTTTCTATTGTATTACAAGTAAAATATTATTTATATTAATATAAATAATTAAAATAGTAATATTTATTGTACTGTTAAATAGTAACATTAAAAATAATATTTTTATTAAGTTCAACAATATTAAAAAACAATTACAAATATCACATTTAAAAAAATTATTATGAAAATAAAAATTTTGTTATTTTGCATCATATTCGTTGCCTAAACAATAAGAGATATTAATGTAATAATATTGATTATTATAATAAAATAATATTGTTTATGTAAAAATATTATAAATACTTATGGTCAATAATATTCAAGATACGAATATTATAAATTAAATTATTAAAAAACTTTTATTTTAATATTTTGTAATATTTTTTAATTAAAATTAAATAAATAATTCCACTAATATAATAAATCAAGTCAAATTAAATCAAATTAAATTAAGAGCTAAAAAAAAGTCCAATGCATGAAATCAAGCTTTATTGCTTGACCAGTTTTTTATCAAATAAAATATAAAATGCTGAAATCCATTTTTTTTTGTTTTAATTATTTAAGTACTTAATTTTACACACCAATAGAAAGAAAACCAAAATAGTTGTATCTTTCTGACCGCAGTGTAGAATTCACATACTTAATGGCTCACGTGAAATGGCAAACACAATGCTATGAAGGACAATGCTGAAATCGTTTTTTGAATTGTTTTAGTACTTGATTTCACACGCAAAGAGAAAGAAAACCAAAATTGTTGTATCTTTCTGACCACAATGTGGATTCGACATATTTTAAGGCTCACGCGAAATGGCAAACACAATGCTATGAAGGACGCATTGCCAATCAAATCATCACTTGCAATTTTTTATTTAAAAAGAATCCCATAACATATCCCAATGCTTGCTTACATATAAGTGTCCCTACACCAGCATAATCCATAATACTCAAAGAATATCGCAATAGCAACCCTAAAATGCCAAACCAAGAGAACACAGTGGCTGTGGTAATGGTGCCATTTCCAGCACAAGGCCATCTAAACCAGCTGCTTCACCTCTCTCGGATCATCCTCTCCTACGGCATCCCGGTCCATTATATTGGTACATCCACGCACAACCGCCAGGCAAAAGTCCGAGTCCATGGGTGGGACCCGGTAGCTGTTGCCAGTTTCCATTTCCATGACTGCCAAGTTCCTCCTTTCCTTTCCCCTCCTCCAAACCCCAATGCAGCAATCAAGTTCCCTTCTCATCTCCAGCCATGTTTTGATGCCTGCCGGCATCTTCGTCAGCCCGTCAGTGAACTGTTACACTTGCTTGCATCGCAAGCAAGAAAGGTCATTATCATTCATGACTCTATGATGGGATCTGTAGTTCAAGAAGTAGGTTCAATCCCCAACTCAGAGTCCTATACTTTCCACAGTGTTTCTGCTTTTTCTCTTTTCTTTTATGTATGGGAATCAATGGGGAAGCCGAAGGTTAATGCAGAAATGCCTGATGAAGATGATGTTCCTTCTCTTAAAGGATGCTTCACCAATGATTTCTTGGAGTTCATTTCCTTGCAATACCAATATCTCAACATCAGTGCTGGGAAAATATACAACACAAGCAAAGTCATTGAAGGTACTTACCTGAAGTTGCTTGGTGAAACAATGAGAGGAAAGCAATACTGGGCTTTAGGGCCATTTAATCCCGTAAGAATACCTGAGAAAAATAGTCCCATTACCCGGCATTACTGCTTGGAATGGCTAGACAAACAAGCTACGAACTCTGTTCTTTACGTGTCTTTTGGGACAACAACCTCCATGGAAGATGAGCAAATCAAGGAGCTGGCAGTTGGTTTGAGGAGAAGCAATCAAAAGTTTATTTGGGTATTGAGAGATGCAGACAAAGGACATGTTTTCAATGGAGGAGAAATTAGAAGATTTGAGCTTCCTAAAGGGTACGAAGATTCAGTGAAAGATACCGGGTTAGTGGTGAGAGATTGGGCACCTCAGCTGCAGGTTTTAGCCCACCCAGCCACAGGTGGCTTTGTGAGCCACTGCGGCTGGAATTCTTGCATGGAAAGCATAACCATGGGAGTACCAATAGGGGCATGGCCTATGCACTCTGATCAACCTAGAAACGCAGTGCTAATCACAAAATTGCTCAAAGTTGGCATCGCCGTCAAGGACTGGACGCGTCGGGGTGAGATAGTGACAGCACAAATTGTAGAAGGTGCTGTGAAACGTTTGATGGCTTCAAAGGAAGGAGATGACATAAGGAAGAGGGCAGCAGAGCTAGGCGGTTCCTTGCGGCAGTCGGTGGATGAAGGTGAGGTTTCTTGGAAGGAATGGGACTCCTTCATTAAACATATCACTAGGTAGCTAGGTAAATCATTATTATTACCAAGGTATTACTATATCAATATTTCCTTTCAAGTACCTTAATCTATGAAATAAAATGGAGTGCTTTTTCAGTCTTAAAATCAATGAAAAATTTTGTGGAATTGGAAGAAGTAAAAGGAAATTTGTTAGTACATTCTCGTTTCTTATCGGAATTTTTTCTTTTTCAAAGAAAGCCGCATCAAGAGATAAAGAAAAAGTTAATTCGAATTCTAAACTTAACTAGCTATTATTTTATGAAAGGTAACTATACAAATTAACCAGATTCAACTTGTTGCTCATTGTGCATAACATATGCTTTTTTTCTATTAGCTATTTATGCATGAATGCATTTGACGACCTGCATATTATCAAGCTCTACATCTCCACTGTTAACGTAAGTTGATTTAGTTTGTTGATATTTATTACCGTCTTGACAAATATTAGGGTTTAAGTCTTAATAATAATCTCACTTAATAAATAATTTGTAAGCATCATCTTAACGAATAAATCTATAAATGAATTAAATGATAATATTACATCAAAAATAAAGTTATATATGCATTTACTTTTAAAGACTTTTAATGATCTATAATTGTTTAGTTCATGAATATAAAAATTTTTACTACATCAAATTTAAATTTAGTTAACAAATTAGAATAACCGAATTATGGATAATACAAAATTTCTTTAAAAAAAAAAATTTAACCTACGACGCATATGCTCTCTGAACAAAATTTGCCCAACAGGAAATGAAGATGAAGAGAAAAAAGAAAGGTTGTCGAAAAGAATGAGAGAAAAGAACGTAGCTTGATTTGGGATCTTTCTGGATTCTATCTTCCACCCTACTTGGTATCAAATGAGCCTTTGGATATTTTATAATTAAATGACCAATGCATTTCCCAGTAATTAAGGGGTTGTTTTCATGTACTATAATAATTGATTAATTGTACTTAGAAGTGACAAAATGAGTAGTAAAATGAAAATTATCTGAAAAAGTATGATCTAAATTTGATTTGAGTAAAAAATAATAAATTTTAAATTTTAAATAATATAAATTAAAAAAATTAAATCTAAAAAAAATTCAAATATAAAAAATCAAAACTAGATTTTAATTCAAAAAATTCATCAAAGAATAAAAAAATTTTAACTTTAAAATAACTCAAACTTTTCAAATAATTTAAATTCAAAATAATTAAATCTAAACATGCTGAACCCAGTAATTTGCCACCTCTGACTGTAGCTAGCAAGCTCCAGTAATTTTACCCCATCGAACAACCCATTACGTTCCTTGCGCAACGCCGGTCGTTGTTCTCGGTTTCCCCATTACATCCCACATCATCTCCTAGTAATAACATACCTCCCAGTTAGTGCGCTTTAGATACATTTGTGTATATTTTTTTTCTCCTACACTTCCAACTGTGATAATTAATATGGTGAGGACGCTGCCATTGGTAGATAGCTTCTGGCCATCATTGAAGTCGCTAAAACATTTTAAACGTGAAGACCAAGCAACACCTACGTATTATAGCGGAGACAGTAGGATGGCCCATATGTTTTAAATTTATTTTTATATTTTAACTAAACTCTAAAAAGATATATGTTATTTTATTAATTTTATTCGTAAAATTTTATCTTTTATTATCAATATATTGAATAATTATTTATAGCCATGTAGAGCTAGCAAATAGAGGGGTCTTGAGCAGGCTCGAATCGAGTTACTTTAGATTCAGATTATTTTAAGTTTTAATTTATTTTAAATTTGAATTATTTTAATCTTAGATATTTTTAAATTTATATTTTTTAAAGTTTGGACTTAGATCATTTTGAATATAAACTTTTTCGAATTCATATCGTTTTAAGTTTGAACATGTTTAGATGGATTCAAAGAATTTTCAAATTTTTTAAATTATAAATATATATTTTTTAATTTTGATTGTAATAATTAATTTTACTTTTATGTAGTGACAAAATAACTAATATTTAAAATTTAAAAATTAATAAATATTTATATAAATATAAAATTATATAAAAATTGTATTTGTATATTGGGCACTAGCATACTGTATTTAATATCATCTATAATTTTTAGTAAATATCCTTTAAGTTCAAATAAAAGATAAATATATATATATATATACTTATAGTAAATAAAAAAAATAATTTGTATATTTGTATATTCCTTATTATTTTACAATAATTATATATTTATATTTTTGTTAGTTTTTATGATATTTAGTATTAATATAATTACTTACTATATAACCATTTTTTTGTTTTATGAGTAAGCTAAAATAAATATAAAATAATACTAGATATAGTAAATGTAAAAATTATTAACTTACATTTAAAAAAATCGTTAGAATGAAACAAATTATAAATAACTTATGGACATTATATATCTAACTTTTTACTTTGAACTTAATAGCTAATCGGGCTTTTACTCACTTAGTCTAGCAATTATTTATTTATTAGATTTCTTAGTCTATTTATTATAATTTTTAACGTATATTTTGGAAATTTAGACTTCAAAAATAATGTAAATTGCATAATAAAATAAATTAAATATAATATTCATAATTATTTTTTAAATTCATGGATTTCTTATATATCTATTTAATGTTGAATTTGAAAAACATATAAATATTTGTGAATTCAAAATCATATTTTTATTCCTTTTAAATATGTAATTAAATTAAATCATAACTAATTTAATCATAATATATGCATTTTATTCTCACAATTTAATAGCGAATGAAATCCAAAATTTTAAATTTGTATAATACTGATATAATTTTAATATTTGATTTTTTTAACATTGACATTAAATACGTTAATTAATTATTTAAATACTTTATTAAATTTATAACTTTTAATTTAATTGTATATTTGTTATTATATGAAATTACTTTTTATTATAATAATTTAAAATTTATAAAATTAGATCTATAACTATA
>JBBYHO010038142.1:24100-36699 GCA_038382025.1 Adansonia gregorii
GATACATTAGGGAGGTGTTGAACTTTAATTCAGATTTTAATTTTAATTCAAATCAAACCTCTAATTTTATCTGCTTAGATAATATTACATAAATCCGACCCTTGTTCAAATAGGATCATGACAATCTTATTTTAAGAGGATAAGTATGTAGTAATTACCTAAATAAAATTATATAAAGGAAAATCCCTATCTTCATAATTCAAGTTAAATTCAAAATTTAATAAACATGTAATGACAAATAATATTAAACTAGAATCTATTTAGGATATTATACATATTTAATTCATATATATATTTAAATAAGATTATTTAGATACCTAAATTAATTATTAGGATAATTAATTTATCCATATCTTATTTAAATTAAATTAATCTTCATATTTACTTTCAAATAAAAATAATTAATTTAAATTACAAATTCTTATCTTAAATAAATATTTATCTTAAATATATAATACAATATTATCTTATTCTATTTACTGATGAAAACGCCAACATTCCTTTTAGGGGTGTTACCGTTGCACTATTTCACTATTATGAGAATTAACATACAACTAGCGATTCGATCGATAAACATCCATTAAAAAATTATATTAAGTTGGTGAAAAGATTAATTGAACATACATAATCATATTTCAATTAATCTTTTTAATTAAATATTATATATTAAATTAATTAATTACATAATTATTAATTTTAAAATAATACTATTAAAATCCTGACACTACAGTACTAATAATATGAATTTTTTTTTAACTCACCTCTCATATGGATAGGATTTCCAAAAATAGGTGAGCACAGATTGGGAACACACCAGAGATTGATATGATCCAACGTGGAAGTCTACAATTATGTCAAACTAAAATAGATAAAGTTGCGGCTTCACCTTGAGTATTCCTCATTATAATAAATTAGAAAAGATGCTTATATTACAAGAAATCGATTTGTCCTCATATATGACATCATTGTGAGAACTTAGAAGAGACGTCTACACTTCTATTATAATATATAATATAGTTCTAAAATATTTTTATTCAAATAGATAAATAGAGATATATATTTGTTATTACCACTTCGATTCAGCCTAATAATAAGATATGATGTCGAGAACTTCTTAACATTATTAAATTTGACACACACACACATATATATACCTAAAATTTAAATTTAAATTTAAATTTAAATTATATTTTTAATTATATCATATTAATTATGATTATAAATATAATAAATATTATGATAATTTTTTTATAATTTATAAAATTTATTATAAAATGTAATAATTATAATTTTAAATTCTCTAATAATAATAAAATAATTTAACACTTTATAATCTTTTACTTATATCTACAAAATCCCACTGATGTTAGAGGCTTTGATTTGTCTTCTGCTGTCTCAAGTACGTGTAAAGTTTTTAATGTCAGTTCAGACTTCAGACTCATATTTTTCCTGACAAAAGTACAAAAGTGATCAGAGGCTGTCGGCTATGAGAGTTCACATGTAGCAAATGTATCCACCATGTTTTTCACTTTGTATTCATTTACTTACGAAGGTTTCTTTCAATCGTTTCAATTCGGTCACTTTTTCTAGCTTGACGTTGCTTTGTTATAGTGCTTATCCGAAAATTGAAATAAATTATAACTTAAATTAAATAAATAAAGATTCAATAATCTTACGAAAAGAATTAGTGTTGTGCTATAACAATTATGCGTAGCATTGATTGAACTTGAAAACGTAATCTGCTGGAGGAGCACTCAAGCTTTCTATATACTTTATTGTATTTTATTTCTTTTTTGAATTAAAGAAGTCGGGAGGCTGATTCCTTCCAATCTTTTATTTATATGTCCCTGTCATCAAGTATCTTAAATCAATTTTTAATTTAACTGAAAAGAGTGTCTGAGTGAATTTGGAACCATGATTATCTTAGTTTATCAGTATCGATATTAATTAATATTATTAATATAGGTTGATATGTATTATTTAAAGAATTTATTGCAGTATTTGTTATACCCAAATTATATTAGATTAGGGTCCAACATCCAGATAGAAAAAAAATACTAATATTTGAGATTTCAAGTCACTTTTTTTTTTCTTAGAAGTGACATATATCCCATACTATCCAATCAGGACCATCCAAAATTTCTTGCCAAGATAAAGCTGCTCCATACTACCTGCAATACACAAGGTATGCACATATAGATAATTATGCCACTTAGGCAATGAGTAGACGAAGCACATAACTTAAAATTGAACGAGTCATTAAGTATAAAATGTATGAGATAATAATGGAGCCTCATGCTTACTCCTATTATCTCTTATTTGCTTTGCTCTATTCTTAACATTAAAATTTTTTTTTAACTTAATTATCGGAGCGCATTTTGAAACATCAACTTCAATTCTTCTGACATAAGTCACACTCCACGACCACCTAACCTCCATCCTATTAGGAAGCACCTCTAGCTTGTAGAAGGACCATTAAGAGTATTAATATTATATCATTTCTATTTTATATCAATCATATCGACTTATATTAAAATGTATCGATTCATATCTTTCAATACAAAATTTTGATTTTTATTCCATAAAAAACTTTTCACTTGATTCTTTTAATCAACGCTTAATTTTTTTCTCTTCATTATTTTTATTTTTTGCAATTTCATTTTAAAATAAAATATTTTCACATGATGGAACCTCATGCTTACTCTCATTATCTATTATTTGCTTTGCTCTATTCTTAACATTAGAACTTTTTTTAACTTAATTATCAGAACGTATTTTAAAACATCAACTCCAACGCCTCTCTAAACCTTTCTTGCGACACAAGTCACATTCCACAACCACCTAACCTCCATCCTATTAGGAAGTAACTCTAGCTTGTAGAAGGACCATCAAGAGTATTAATATTACATCATTTTTATTTTATATCAATCATATCGACTTATATCAAAATTTATTGATTCATATCTTTCAATACAAAATTTTGATTTTTATTCCATAAAAAAACTTTTCACTTAATTCCTTTAATCAACGCTTAATTTTTTTCTCTTAATTATTTTTATTTTTTGCAATTTCATTTTAAAATAAAATATATTCATTAATTAGACTATTGAATTTGATTAATAATAATTTAATATATTTTCTAATATTATATAGCTATTTTATTTATTTGATGTTTAATTGTTTTTAAATATTAAATAGTTATAATTTTAAATTTTTATATTTTGCATAAAAACATAAACAAGTATGTAATGAAGAAACATTTGCATATGTATATAATATAATTTTATTAAAAGATTTGAAAATAAGCTATATATATATATATAAACAAAAATTAAAAATATTGATAAACTTAAAGTAATACATTAAAAAACATTAATATTAATATATAATAATATTAAAACAAAAATGACAGGTTCATTAGTTCTGTACTGATTAACTTATTAAAACTTTTATTCGAAGCATCATTGAGTTTTTTTTTCTTTTTTTAATATTTTAAAAGTGCAAAATGAAGACATAACATAAACATATATATATATATATAATTATAGTAAAAAATCAACTAGGCAAACTTATCATGTGCTGACACGTTTCTTTTTTTAAGTTCAAGAGAGATAAAGAAAGAAAAGAAAGAAAAAGAAAAAGAAAAAGAAAAGAAAAGAAAAGAAAAGAAAGGAGGGAAAAAAAGATTAGACAAAAAGGAGAAATTTTATTAGTGTTTAAAATATTATAACTTTTATAATTTTTTTATATTAATAATTTATTTTATTTTATGTATTTATTACATATTTATGTATTCATGTTATGTTCATATTATTTTTTATATTGTATTTTAATTATTTTTTATATATGTTGTGTTCGTATTTTTTTGTATGTCTAAAGTATTATAAATTTATATAAATTTTTTTACATTAGCTATTCATATATGTATATATTGACATATCCCTATATTCGTATTATGTTTATATTATTTTTATATTATTTTTAATTATTTTTTATTTCTACATTATGTTCATATTATGTCTTAATTTATTCTATATTTTATACTGTTGTCATCAAAAAATTTGTATATTTATATCGTGCTTATGTCAGATCCCAATTCATAACATGTTTTACATAATTTCTATGGACTAAGTGATTCAATTTAGTGAAAAATTTATGTTCATGATGTATTCATGCTATTTTGTGTGTTCAAAATAGCATATATTTTTACACGTCAATAATTGGTATTATGTACATTTTGACACCATCTTGTATTTGTGTCAAATTCATGTTTTTTTTTATATTATATTTTAATTATTTTTCATGTTGTGTTCATTTCGTGTATCAATTCATATCATATTTTGCATAATTTGTTATAGTTATGGAAGTGAAAGAAAAATGTATATTTATTTTATGTTCGTCTCATATATCAATTTAGGACATATTTTTCATAAATTGTTATAGTGATTCATTTTAGAGTAAAAATTTATCTTTGAATGTGTCTGTGTTATTTTTTTATGTATTCAAAATATATAAATTTATATTAAGTTTTACATATTAATAATTTATTTTATATAGATTTTGACATATTTATATATTCATATTATGTTCATGTTGTTTAACGTATTGCATTGTTTTTTTAATTATTTATGTTTTGTTTATCTCATGCCCCAATTCATCCATATAAATGATTATTATTTAATAAGATTCAACTTAAACTTACATGATTGTTAATTTGATTAAACACTTATAACTATTAAAAATTATAGACTTGAAAATATTAGACACAATTAAACAAACATAGAATGGATAATGTAATTAAAACATGACATGAATGCATGTTTAAAAATCTATATAGTATGAATTATTAATATTATATCCCCTCGTCGCCTAGTCACTAAGCGTAACTCCATGAAGAGATAAGCATTGGAGAATAGTTGGATAACTTCAATCTCTATACTAGCAGATAAGTTTGATTGCCATCACATCTCTACCTGCTTAGAGTTCTAGATCAAGTAAAACTTCCATCAAGGCCTATATATAAAGGTAACAACAACACTTCTAAGGTATGAGCTACAAAAATTATATCATTCTTTCTTCATTCTTTATTCTCAACCCTTTTGCTGACTTAAACATTAAAGTGTTTCCTCAAAGTCTTACTCCTATCTTTTCTCAATTTTATTATTTTGCAAGCTTCCTCATAGCTTTTCTATTATTGCATCAATAATTGGTATCATATATGGGAATGACACATTCTCACACATCTAAAGTATCAGCAATCCTTTGTTAATGCATGGAAAAACTATAGCATCTTAAACAACCAAATCTTCTCCTGTCATTCTAACCATCTCTATAACAAATCAAGCATCTTTTAGGTTTTTACTTGACCCTAAAACACCTTGCTTTACTATAACAACAAGACTTCTCTCCATGGGTGTAACAATAGTGCCTGTCCCACCTGCTTCCCGTATACCCTTCCTTATTTTCAAACACCTTTTACATCTAATGCTTGGCATTGAATTACTTCCAGAATCTTCTAACCTCCCTCTCACCATAGCCGTAATAAAGCTCGCTGCACCAAATCCAACTATTCATGTTCAAGGAAGCCTATAATCCCCTAGTGTTACTATTGATAGAGCAACCATTCCCAATAAATACACTATAAACTCATTAATAGTAGAGTTGGTGAATTCGACTGCAGCAAGCAAGCCATTACCTCACTATCATATGATGTCTACTTTACCTCAAGTCAACCTATAAGGCCATATCTTGCCCAATTCCAAGCATTGACAAATAAAATGATAGCTCAACAAGCTATTATCTAGCAACAACATTTGCAAGAATTGGCGACCCAACAGGCCATTATTCAACAGCAGCAACAATAAATGAACCAGCTTTTACAAGCGTAAATTGATTATCAGAACTAGCTGCCTGGTTGATCTGATATTAGAAACCTTAGCTTAAGCACCAAGCACATAGTTTAAGCATGAGAAACCAATAAACAAATTGGGAGAGTGACAAGATCCAAGAAAGTTTTTATTCCATTCCCGACAGTGACCAAAATATGATGTAAGAAAAGACAAATCACCTTGCATAAAATCCTTTCTGGCTGATCAAGTGGCAGCCCTCTGACAAAAGATTAAAAACTTGAAGCAACCAAATAACGATGATTGGGAATAGTTAGATGCTGAGCATAATCCATTGTCCTTAGTCATCCACTAAATGCCAATTCCTAAGAAGAGCAAGCTTTCACCAGGCATATATAATGGCATGACAGACCTAACAGATCATTTGAATCACTTTCAAGCATGTCAAAATCTCCAAGATGTCCTCGATGCCATTCCCAATGACTTTTTGTAGGGTCACCCAAACTTAGTAGTATTCCTTAAAGCAACGATCTATTATAAAATTTGACCAATTGGGTAAACAGTTCTTAGCCTATTTTGGCAGCTATAGAACCATACCTAGAATGGCAGCTAGCCTGATCGCTATCAAACAAAACCTAATAAAACACTATAAGAAGTCAAATGCTTTAATATGACTAAGCTGGAGGTCAAGGACCTGAACGATGAATGGGCCATCTAAGCATTCATTTCAGGGGTTCACCATAAACAATTGAAGTACGCTTTATGGGACACCCAGTCGGTGAAGTTATACCAACTTTATGAGAAAGCTCAAAAGTATATTGATGCCGAAGATATTGAAATTGTAAATAAAAAATTTGAGTGCCTTGATAGAGAACAGCAAAGAGATCATTTTGGGCAAAACATGAAAAAATATAAATGGTTTTTTCAAAGAGGTAAAATAAATAGCTGCTAGGACAATAAACCTGGAACTACGATGAACCAACCACAAACAAGTAAAAAAAAGGGTTGGACACAATCATACAACATATATAAATTTTACATGCCTCTTAATGCTAGCAAGATGTACATTCTATATGCCATTATGCTAGATGGCTTGGTGGAACGTCCACTGCCTATGAAGGTAGATAAAGCCCTAGAAACCCATGACCATTATGAATCATGATGACATTGGCCCCGTAATGAAAGGATGCATCAGTTTGAAAAATACCATTGAAGTATTGATTTAGTAAGGAGAGATCAAGCAATTTGTAAAGAAAGATAATGAGGAACTATCTCAACAGCCTAATCACCATTAAGACAAAGCAGCAGGAAAATGCCCAGTCATGGGCACGATCAATGCAATTAATAGCGGTAATGAAAAATGGGTGACCAACAAATCCAAAAAAAAATTGCACTTTCGATCCGTTATGGCAGTAGATACGTACTTGAAAAGGCTCAAACAAGACAGCTGAAAGGTAACATTCAGCGATGATGATGAAGAATTGGTCATAGATAATGAAAATGACCTAATAGTTATATCAGCCATTATGGGAAACTATCACGTACATCGAATCTTGATTGACCACTGCAGCGTAGTAGAGATCCTTTAATAGAGTGTATTTCAAAAAATGGGATACAGTAGCAGTGATCTATGCCCATTGCTACCAAAATACAAGTTCGCCAACCAACCTATACTCCTAAACGGTTTTATCACCTTACTAGTCACCCTCGATGATGGAGAACATACAATCACAATAATGGTCGACTTTTTAGTGGTCAATCAACCATTGGCATATAATGGTATTCTTGGGTGACCTACTATGAAAAAAGCAAAACTATTCATCACCGTGTGTTACCTAATGGTTAAATTCCCCACCTCAATAGGAGTGTAGTACATAAAAGTTGACCAAACAAACCGCCTAGTGTTGCCATTTAATGTCCATAGAAATGAACATGAAAAACCAAGGCACCGTTGACAAAGATACCAAAGTTTTGGCAGAGAGTAAATAAATACAATAACGCTAACTAATTTGAATACCTTGACCCTTAAAAGCTTGGACGTTAGAGATAACTTTCATCATCCAAATCCTCAATCAATTGAAGAAACAGTGAAAATTTCACTGTACCTACAAGACTTTGACTTGTTTACGACAATTGAAGGCTCTTTAGAACCAAAGGCCAAGAATAACCTAATAAACTTTCTATGACACCATGCAAACGTTTTCAGCTGGTCAGCTGCAGATATGCTTGGCATTGATACAAACATGGTCATGCATACATTAAATGTCGACCCACGTGCCAAACTAGTAAAGCAAAATAAGTGAAAGTTTGCTCCAGAAAAGATTTAGGCAGTCAAAGAGGAAACTGACAAACTTTTGGGCGTCGTTAATGTACTTAGAGTGGCTGACTAACATAGTAATAGTGAAAAAGTCAAACAAAAAGTGGAGAATGTTTGTTAACTTCACTGACCTTAATAAAGCCTGCCCCAAAGATAGTTTCCCTTTACCAACAATAGATTGCTTTGTTGACTCCTCAGTAGGACATCATTTTCTTTCCTTCATGGACACTTTCTCCGGATACAATCAGATTAGGATATATCCATCAGATGAAGCCAAAATGTCTTTTATCATAGAAGAAAAGATCTTTTGTTATAAAGTTATGCCCTTCACACTTAAAAATGCAAGAGCTACCTATCAGCATTTGGTAAATAAAATCTTCAAAGATCAGATTAGGTAATCCATGGAGGTCTATGTCGATGGTATGCTTATAAAAAGTGAGTCGATCAAACAACACATTACTGATCTAAAAGAAAACCTTTGAGATCCTATAAATGTACGATATGAAGTTCAATCTGGCAAAGCGTACGTTTGGGGTAGCAATTGGTAAATTTTTAGGCTTCATGGTGTCTCCGAAAGGAATAGAAGCAAATTCGGAGAAGATAAAGGCTACATTGGAAATGGCACTACTTAGGTTGACAAAGAAAGTATAATGATCGACAAGAGGATTAGTTGCACTTAACTGTTTTGCTTCAAAGCTAGCCAATAAATGCCTTCTTTTTTTCAAGCTGTTTAGGGCAGCTATCAGGTATAAGTGGACAGAAGAGTGCCAGAGAGCATTTGATGAACTATAGCGTTATCTATGCTTACCACCATTATTGGCAAGCCTTTAACCTGGCATAAGCTTCTTTATATACTTTGCTGCATCCGATGAAACGGTTGCAGCCATCTTAGTAATAGAGAAAAATGAAACTCAATGACCAGTCTATTATGTCAGCGGGGCACTTCAAGTAGGTAAGGTCAACTATAAAAAAATCGAAAAGCTACTTTATACACTTGTTTAGCTACCAGAAGATTATGACAATATTTTTAGGCATACCTTATCATTATACTTACGGACCATCCTATAAAAGGTATGTTACAAAAAGTCGATTCAGCTGAAAGGATAATCCGATAGAGCATAGAATTGAATGAATTTGGGTCGACCTACAACCCCAAAAGAACAACCAAAGCATAAGCATTGGTTGACTTTGTCATTAAGTGCTTTTTCTTACAACTCGTTGTACTCTTAGTCACCACTGAAAAGAATTCATCATTGGGGAATGACAATGAAAAACTCAATAGTCAAATCCCTAATTTCGAAAATGAAAACAAGAAAACTTATAGAGACTTCATGAATCATCTGAATGAGAAACATCGGGAGCTGGCATCCTCCTTGTTAATCCTAGTGGCCATGAATGGCATTACGCCTTGTCCTTCCAATTTACGGCTTCATACAATACCACAGGATGTGAAGCATTAATAGTTGCAATTAAGTTGGCTAGAAACCTAAGCACCACTTATTTGGAGGCTTATACTGATTCCCAGTTAGTAGCAAAGCAAATCAATAGGGAATATGAAGTCAAAGACCAGATCCTAGCCAAATACCATTGAATGGTCTCTAAGCTCATTAAAACCTCTAATCACATTACAATCAAGCGAATACTCTACGACCAAAAGAGTTGAGTTGATACAATTTCTAAAGTGGTGAAAAGTTTAGAGATCGACCACAAAGGAAGAATCTTCTTTCAATTTGTTAGATCTCCAGCTTATTATCAACATGTTTTTGAAATAAACATAAACTCCAAAGAGAATTGGATGACTAAAATAATAGTGTTTCTCTAAGATAACATCGCATCAAAAGCACTATCATAGAAAAGGTAGTTAGAAAAAAAGGCATCCAAGTATTCAATTATTGATGGTATTTTATATAAAAAGTGTTTCACTTATCCCCTACTCAAGTGCCTAGATCCAGAGAAAGCAAAATATGTATTAAGAGAAATCCATAAAGGAGTTTGTGGAAACCATTTAAGAAAAAAGGCACTAATACAGAAAGCCTTTGGGCAAGGATTCTTTTGGCCAACTATAAGGAAGGATGCCACCGATTTAGTTCGAAGATGCGACAAGTGCCAATGGTTTGCCAAAATTCCTAGGCAGCCTACGGAAGCACTTAAACAAATTTTCAACCCCTAGTGTTTCTATGTATAGGGCATTGACATATTAGGTCGCTTTCCACCAACAACATCATAACAAGACTTTTTAGTTATTAGGTATGAGTACTTCATAATATGGGTAAAAACAAAGCTTGTGGCTACAATAACAGCCCAAACTATAGAGAGTTTATATAGAAATTCATCGTGTGTCGATTTAGGATTCCTAATGATATTATAGCAGATAATGGAAAGTAACTATCTGTTGACGAATTAAAAAATTTTTGCAAAAATTTCATTTCAACTTGGTACAAAGTTCCATTACACACCCATAGTCTAAGGGACATGTGTAAGCTATGAACAAAAAAATACTCCATCCACTTAAGAAGAAATTAGATGATCTAAAAGGGCATGGGTAAAAAAAATGCTAGGAATATTATAGGCGACCAGAACAACTTGCCAAGCAACTAGCGCTACACCTTTCAATCTGGTTTATGGTATTGAGGTAGTTATTCCAGCAGAGATCAAAGTTCATAGCATTTGAATAGCTATTACTGATTTAGTACTCAATAAGCTACATTTGAAAGCAAACCTTGATCTATCTAAAAAAAAAGTAAAAAAAAATGCCAATGCATGTATGGCAATTAGAGGACACCAACTATCAAGATATTACAACAAAATAGTGAAGCATAGGTAATTTCAAGTTGGCAACCTAGTCTTAAGAAACTGTGAGTGAGCATATTGACAAGGGAAAGGAAAATGTTATCCTTAAGTTGGGAAAGACCTTACTAAATTACAAAATGATAGGTTTTGGAGCCTACAAATTAATTGACATGACAGGGAAACATTTACATTACACATGGAATGCTATCCACCTCAAAAAATATTATGTATAAGATTCATCTAATAAAGTTTTCAAGTTCTTACAAATAAGTGTCTACTTGTCGTACAATAGACTTGTGGTCTCCTTAAGCCACTAAAGGCTAAAACACCTTAACATAAGCCAAAATAAAACCTTATATGATCCAAATGAATGAAATCATTACTCAAAGGAAATATAAATCCATTATATACTGACAAGACCTCACACGGTCTAATTAAGGTAGCACAAAGCCATTACAGTCTGACAAGAGCTCACACGATCTAATTAAGGACACACAAAGCCATTACAGGCTAACAAGACCTCACACGGTCTAATTGAGGCACTATAGGCTAACAATACCTTACACGATCTCCTTAAAATAACAAATAGCTATCAAAGGCCTACATTGCAGTCAAATAACAAAGCAACATTTAGGCAACATTTACAAAGAAAATTTTATTATTTCTAAGAAAAAATTACAAAATTTACAAAAAAATGTAAAGACACCCTAACTAGAAGGGGCTCGATATACTTGCTCATTGGGTTGATCTATTTCCTCATTCGCTTTCAGTTTTCTCCTTCGGAACAAGAGTAATAAATGTTGAATCTTTGATGCACATATTCTCGACTTGTTGTTGAAATGGCATCAACATGTAAAAATCTGAAGGATGGGCAATGAGCTGCAAGAATTTAATGTCTTTTAAGTCTAGTGGACCTGAAAGAAGTTGTACTCCATACAAGGCACTGTTTTGATATTCACATCCATAAGCTAGCGTTTGGTCTAGAAGAGTATCCCTTTAGGAATTAAGCTCACTCTGAATAAAGGATTCTGTGCCCGCTAGTTGCATTTCAAGTTCAAAGATCTTGATCATGGTAGATATCAAATCGGAATCACGCATTGAACAAGCTTTTCGAGACTCTGCTATTTTCTTATACAACTTTCTAATTTCAGCATTCATTGACTCAAGCTTCATTTTTACTTTCTCGAAGTCAGCTTTTAAAATTGTTGTTTTTTCTTCAACATTTCTGGCACATTCATCAAAAGTCTTCTTCTCTAAAGTTAACTCATCAACCTGTGTTTTAAGCATTTTTGCCCTAGCCTTGTTCACAGCTGCTTTTTTCGCACATTTTCATGCGTAACAGTGATATTCACATTTGGAAAATGAGGGCCACTTGACTATGCTAGCTTGCATGAACACAAGTTAGAAATAAATGCAAACAGAAAAGTTATTATGAAATAAATAAAAATTCACCTCTATTATGCAAGCTAGAGTAGATTCTATTTTGCCGGCTAGGTTTTTTATCGTCAGAAACTCCATGTATGTGGGACAAACAACTTTGTTTCCTTACTTGCAAGCGACTTCCCCATCATTTAATATCCTAGCACTCAATTCAAGATTATGCCTTTAAGGATGCAAATCGATACTCCTTAAAGTGGACCTCCTTA
>JBBYHO010038142.1:36799-51940 GCA_038382025.1 Adansonia gregorii
ATTTAATATCCTAGCACTCAATTCAAGATTATGCCTTTAAGGATGCAAATCGATACTCCTTAAAGTGGACCTCCTTACCCCAGTTGAAAGCATAGTAAGCTTAACGGTAAAAATGGTTGTAGAAGTCAGAACAGTAGAAATCTTAGTAGCAAAAGCCTCTACCCTATAAGTTGTGAAAGTCATAGCTTTTGTGGTAGAGGAGTCATTAAGGGAAACGATTTTAGCTTTAGTTGAGAAGGCAACAGGAGGCTCAAAGGTAACCTTCTTTAACGTAAATTGCTCACCTCGATTGTCTCTTATTTTTCTTTCCCTTTTCCCTTTGCTTTTGAGGTAACTTTTTAACTAGCTTCGGGGGTGACCAGTGCAGTGCGAGTGGTAAGATCCATACCTACAAAGAAAAAAATAAAAAATTAAAGTTAGGGAATATGAAGTTTTTAATGAAAAATGTTGTCAATTTTTACCCTCCACAACAACAACGATGCTCCATCTGATGTCTCCACACTCTTTTCTATAGAACTTGAGTGTTGATCTATGTTTAACCCATTTGAAACTTTCTCTCTATATTCAAGCGACCTAGTGTTATCAGTTATATCTGGGGCAATCTAGGAGTACCAGCTATATGCTAGGGCAATCCATATGTAGACTAGGACTATACAAAAAGAGACTACGATAAAAAAATACAATCTTACCATATGTTGGCAAATGTCTCTGACTTTTACGTTTAACG
Organism: Adansonia gregorii; assembly: GCA_038382025.1. Classification (NCBI taxonomy): domain Eukaryota; kingdom Viridiplantae; phylum Streptophyta; class Magnoliopsida; order Malvales; family Malvaceae; genus Adansonia; species Adansonia gregorii. Next base: position 37,527 of record JBBYHO010038142.1, read on the forward strand.
GGACGAACAATCTTTGCTGGTAGATTAGCGAGACTAATACCCAGACAATACTCTTGGATTTTCTTGAAAGTTAGGTAGTCCTTACATTTAAACTGGAAACTACAGAAAAATTTATTCTATTCTAGCTTAAATTCACTTAGCTTGATGTTCAAGTTACTTATAGGGGAACATGAATTCCACTTAACTGAAAAACCACACTCTATAATAGAAAGCTTGCACACTAAGAAAAATTGCTCATTAGCAACATAGGCATTGGATGGAATATCGATTGTCATCTTCTTACTGGTGGACTGTAAATAATACTAGCACTTATCATGTCTTTTCATAAAGAACAAGTGTCGCATCACCTCAATTAACTGAATCCAACTTTTTTCTTTGCAGATAATAAAATATGTTAGCAACATCACCTGTGCATTTGGTTTTAGCTAGTTTGATGATATTTCATACTAAATCAACATCTCGCAGAAAAACAGCTCCAAAAGAAAATGAAACCTTTCCTAAAAATGTGCAAGTAAAAAAGGCATGATGCTTTTTTCGACTCTCATGATAGGTGGCCCAAATATTGGGTTTGATATTTTGAATCGCCAAAAGTTGAATCCATATTCTATTAATATCTCTTTCACAGTCGCCATGTTGATCGCACCTTGGAAGGCGTCTTCCATACTGGTATCTATTTGCGTTGCATTGGTTAGCACTCACTCGCTTTCTCTACTCTGGTTTCGTCTGGTAGAACTTTGACCCTGCCCTCTATAATTACCTTCCTCTTGTGTTTGATTCGCCTCTTGGACCTCACCCCTTTCATTAGGGCATCCACTTCTTCTTTGACCATAATAAATGGTAGGTCACTACTCTCATTGATGTTTCACAAATAGCTATCTTACAATTTCTCTACCACGCACCTCTGATATCCTCTTTTTTCAAACTGATTTCAACAAGAATTAGGTCTATCGTAGGACCATACGACCCATCTAGAACAAATTACAAATCCTACTTTGAAATGTAATAAAAGAATAGAAAAACTTTTACCTAAACTAAGACAACAAAATGCGTAGTGCAGGAAATACAACTTTTGTAGAAACTATGGTGAAAACCTCAAAGATCAGTGAAGAACAGATGAAAAAAAAAAAGCTTGGAATTTTGATTTTCAATGGTGTATGGGTAAAATGGCATGAAGGCTATTTGTAGGGATATTTGTGCCGTTCTAAAAATTGTTGCATACAATTTGCAAGCGGAGGCCATATGTCATTTTCTTATTGTCACCGTGAGCCGACCCTATTTAATGCACTGATTTGCTTGTCACTTTTAAAATTCAAATTCTAAAAAAAAAAAATTGACCTGCTAAACTCGTCTCTACTTGACATTATTGAGGCAACCTGATACTTCTAGACTGCCATTTTCCTAATGAACATTATTATTTTGGTCTATGAACGGACACTTTAGAACTGTCCACATCCCTGAGGGGCAATTTTTATACTCCCTCTTTGCCTAGTCACTAAATGTGATCTCCATGAGGAGATAAGCATTGAAGAATAGTTCGATAACTTTAATCCCTACGCTAGCAGATAAGTTTGATTGCCATCACATCTTTACCTGCCTAGAGTTTCAGGTAAAATAGAACTTCCATCAAAGCCTATATATGGAGGTAACAGTAACACTTCTAAGGTATGAGATATTAGGATTCCTTCATCCTTTCTTCATTCTTTATTCACAATCCTTTTGTTGACTTAAACATCGGAGTATTACTAGAGTCTTACTCCATGCTTCTCTCATCTTTATTGTTTGAGTGTCCCCTATATTTAGGTGGAAAAATCCTGTGAATATTGAAGTCATGATCAATGAACAAAAATTTAGGCATGAAAAAAATTTTTAAAATGGGAGAAAAATCACAGCTACATCAAAAATTATTTGCTTAGTTGTCTTTTCGACAATTTTTGCAATTACTACGATCAAACTTATTTTTTAGCAAATAAAAATTAGAAAGGAATGCAACAAATATGACACTGAAGAAGCTATATCCAAAAAGTATGCTTTTAGCCCTTCCAATAAGAATATTGAAGCTATGATCAATGAAGAAAAATCTAGGCATGAAAAAAAAAAATGTAGAAAATCACGACTACTACAAAAATTATTTACTTCATTGTCTTTCTGATAATTTGTATGATTGTTATAATCAAACTCATTCTTTAGCAAATAAAATTTCACAGGCAATGCAACAAAAATATAACACTAAAGAAGCGGTCTCCAAAAAGTACGCTTTTAGCGCTTTAAATTTCAAATGGTGAAAGCAAGTCCGTTATAAAGTAACCTCTGTGATTTTTGAATGCTTGGACAGGATGTTTGATGTAAAAGAATAAATATTGATGAACAAATAGAAGTCTCTAACATTATTAACAAATTACTCAATTCTTTTAAAGAATTTAAAAAGATCTTACACTACAAATAAAATGCACTACTTATTTTATCTCATGTAATGCACTCAAGAGCAGACGAAGAACATTAAAATCAAAACAATTCACTAAAACTCATAATAATATCAAATTTAAATTGAAAAGGAAAATTGATAAAATAAGCCTTATGAAAACAACTTAAAAAATAATTTAATAATAAAAAAACGACCAAGCACCTAATACTATTGATGAACCCTATGGAATTATGGATGCTGTATTTTATACATGGCAAATACGGACATATTGCAAAAAAATGTCATTTCCGAGCACACCAATCTTATCAACCTTATAAACAGGTTAAAGTAACCAAAGAGTCATCATGGCAATAATATCTATAGATTAATACTATTGATTGGATAGACTTTAATGCATTTAAGCATGCTTGCTACAATGAACAAAAAAAAGCGTGTTTGCTACGATAAGACAACATTAAGAACCCATGACCTTTTTTAAATAAATAAAAAATCCTGATTAATGATTTTTACTTCGCTAACGCCAAAGGTTATTGGGATATTGATCTCAATTTTACTCGCAATAAAAGTTGAACCTTAAAAATGTTGGGCATGTTCTTGCAATTGAAAAATGTAAGTACTTACAGGTATAATTTGCAACCTAAATAATTAAATGTAAAAATGTTAATAACTTAACCAAAATCACAATGTTTTAAAAAACGTGATAAGAAATTCTAAATTGTAGAAAATTGGAACTAATTTACACTGATTTTTGTAAATTCGAAAAAAATTTCTAGCTCAAAACGTTAAAAGGTATACAATACAATACGGGAATAAGAACAGAAATGGACATTATCAATACGGTTAAATAAGTAGCCCACAGTTAAAAGTGACCGTAACATTAGCTCATTAAAATGGCAAATTGATTACAAATAAACATACTGATTCATTTCAACTCTTTTAATATCCACGCAATTATAGGTCACGGGTACGAAGGGAGTTGTGCCGACCTCCAACCCCTTTCACTAGCACCAATTACCCATATGACATGCATTGCATACGGCCAGATTTTCTCGGTCAGAACGGCAGTTCAAACCACCAACGAGGATTTGTTTTATAAGCTTCTGGCAACCTTTTCATATAAATCGCGGGGCCAATTCTGATGCATGTTATTTGCAAGGAAGGTTGCAATCTGCAAACAACAACATATAACCATTATACTTACAACCCCCTATCATCAACTACCAAGGATGCTGATGCTATACTAGTTTTATCTTCCCTCAAACCTGCAGGGATTGTAAGGGTCAGGTTTTTGGTTTTTTTGTTTTGAAATGCGATTCCAAAGCAAGCAAGAATTAACCAATCATTCCAAGTAAAATGACTATCCAAAATGCATGAAATAAGAACAGAATTAAGCACCCATTTCTGATAATGGAAACATTTAACTAAGATTGCTACTTAAAAATACCGGTATACCTTTGCTCTCATACCACGAAGTGATCCATCTGTATCAGTCACATTTTCCAAACAAGTCAGAGCAATGTTTAGCAGGTCTGGCACACAAGCTTGGACATGATGAGATAAACTCTGAAACACAGCCGGTTTAATATGTGGCGCATGTGGATCCAATGGAAGGAAAGGAAGTCTGGCAATTTGCCTTAGGGCATCACGATACTGGCCTAGTCTTGCTAACTTGTGGACAGACAGTACTGCTTCAAGCTGGCGCAATACTGTCTGTTGCTCCAAAGCATGTTCTCTCTCTCTTGGAGACTGCACCACAATAAATACATGTTGCAATAATGTCAGGAGAAAGCAGGAAGATAAAACAGTATAAAAATAAAATACGTACATATATTTAACTATGAAAACAAGTGAGAAAAAAGTCTCGCAAAGAATGCACAAAATGTATCACAACTCACAGGAAAACGTAGAGAAATATCCAGTGGCAATTTATTAGACAAGTTCATAATGAATACATAAATCACTGACTATTTATGCATTGCACCCACAAACTTTGATGCTATATGTTTTCCAAATTTACTAGTGAATGGATAAATCATTAACAAAGAAAATTTCTACCAAATAAGAAATAAGGCACGCATAGTATTTTAACATACAGACAGTTCAAGATTCCAATTTGGAGCTTAATCTTTCTTTTGGGGTTGACTTGCCTCAGTCTTAGCAAAGTTGATCTCAGGCAAGAAAAAGAATAAGTTAAACGGTTACTACAAGCATTTATCACAAAGTAGGACGACAATAAAAGTAAAATCCCAGTGAAATTGTGATATCAAACATGTATAACCTAGCATTCGAACAGCCAAATTTTGATAAAGAATAAGTGAATGTATGGAACTGGACAACCTGACTTCAGTATAATATTTGAAGGCCTCTAAGATCTCATTCCCAGTATGAACAAGGCCAGCAGTTCGACCTTCTCCATCCAATCTACCATGTGTTAGAGCACAAATTGCTTCAGAGAGGCACTTATTTATTGTATCCAATGCCATTGAAAATGGCCCAACTCTCTTGTGAATTTCTATAGACTGAATTTGTACAAAGAAGTTATATAAAAGGAAAAAAAAATTGGTAAAAGAACAAGCTAAGGTCAAATGAGAAACCCACAAAAATCCAACATTAAACCTGCAAGTGTCAAAGGCAATGATTGTTTGGAATTGCCAATATTTACCAAAATTTCAGCTTCAATTAAAAACAAAGTTTTCACTTCTAAATTGATACCAATTACCAAAAACATGACATTGATGAAGCAAAGACAGAGAGAGAGAGAGAGAGAGAGAGAGAGAGAGAGCTGACTTTGTCGTAGAGCCCAGCATCTTGACATTGGCAGGCAGCTTCAAGCAGAAACTGTTGTCTTGATTTATGATCAATCAAAAATCGTCCCAGTTCACCTTCCTCTCCAGCACTCCTTGAACCAAATAAAAGATAAATCCCACCATCTCGTAAAAACAGCTCGGTAAGAAGCTGCGTCAGCATCAAGTTCCTTTGCCTTTGCCTTTGCCGATCCACACTACCTCTCCCAGTCATGATACATGTCCACCAACTACTGCAGCAGCAGCTAGTGCATACTATTCTAGAGCCATTTGAAGGTTACCAAGCCATAGATGCATAGAGCCATACTGCCTAGTAATGCTGGATGCTTCTGCGTAAACATTCATCACCCCTAGTTTTTGTCCAGCTCCAGCACCTTCAGAAAGGATCCCATTGTCTGCTAGCACAATTGCTATGTGGGTAGCATCAATGTTGTATCCTTCATCACCTGCTTCTTTAGACAAGTATGAAATAGCCGATAACAATTGGTTACTTAAAAGCAATATATACGGGTATACTAGAGGGTCCTATTCCATTTTTTGTGTAATATGATGGCTCTAATTTGTTTAGGTAAGCTTGCAAATCATCAAGAGTGTATGGTAATCAGAATAACAGACAAGGTTCCACCAGGAGAGTCGCGTACGGCTGACAAAATGAACCATACAAAATACTCTATGGTACTGAAAAGAGATGGTAGATCTCCGAGGAGACGGTCAATTTGGCTGCGAGAACCGGATATGATAGCATAGAGCAGTAATTTTTTCTTGTCATAAACAGCTCGACCAACCCAGTCGCCCATTCCGAACATTTTTTCACCCTCTTCTGCAGCACCATCTGCAGTATCCGCTGGCACCATGCCTCCACTGTTAATCCATTCTGCAAGCTGTCAAAAAAGAAGTACTAAGTAATGCTAATTGTCAAGCACAATGAATTAAACAGTAAAAAATTAATACCAGCGGTACAAACCGGCGAGAAGCACACGATGATAAGGCAACTTGTCTTGCTTCATCATAATAACTAGTCCTCAAGCAAAAATAAATCTGTTACAAAAAAAGATAGGATTCTTACTGAAACTTAGGCAATTGGGAAGAGAAACAAGGATAAAAAAGGGTAAGCTCCACTTACACCGGTGAGTTGGTCGTTTCCCACATATAGCAACCCTGTGCATTTTTTCCCCAGTTAGCCCCATGGCAAAGTTTCATTCTCACAGGAGGTTAGAGTTAGACCATTAGTTTCACCAGGCAAAATTACCAAAATACCCTCAATCCAAAAGAACTTCATTTTGTTCACACTTCAGAATATTTTTCATAATTTTACTACCAGGGATATTTTTGCATTTTGCTAGGGAAAATTAATGGTGTAAGTCCATGTGGGAACGGAACTTCTTTGCTAACTGAGAAAAAAGGCATTGGGGCTTTATGTGGGAAGCATCCAAATCACAGGGTGTATGTGGAGTTTACCCAAAATAGCAAATAAATCAAGCTTAGATGGGAAAATGAAATCAGAGAAAGAAAGCCTTTTAATCATCTCTTTACATTCATTTGTTATTTTGACCATTGCCCCTGTTTCGTAAAACCAAGTAAACAAAGAACTAAAACTTCAAGGCACAGTAAAATTATCTAGATCTTATCTCTCAACCATACAAAAGAAGGCTTGAACAAAAAGAGTATACATGTCCCTTTAATAAAGAAAAAGCAAAACTAATTTGGAAGAGAAACTGAAATATTTGAAAACCCTGCACTATGTATATTTTAACTAAATTGATTCACCTAGCAGCTTAATTCAAAGAACGTAAAGGTCAGAAATCTAATAGATTCCAGATGTTATAGTAAGCGTAGAGATAGTACATTCAAGATATATACTTCAAAAAGCTGCAAAATCCTAGATATCACATGCCAAAATAAATATACTATATGTAAAACTTGTTCTTGAAATAGTCAGGAAAAATAACCAAACACTATCTGATACTGACTTGACAAGTTTTATCATCCAGGGTCAGAACTGGCTCAAACTAGTCAGTTGCATGAGTAGTTCGACATTGGACTAATGAAATTTAAAAAAAAAAACATTAAAATAATCAATAAAAAGTCAAAAAACCAGATATCTTGCATCTTATAAGAGATGTTTCACCAGGGATTTGACTTTAAATAAAATAAGTAAAAGTAAATAAAACCTGCTGCCAAGTGGTATCAATAGGAGGCTGCCTCTAAGCATCACCTGCATCAAAATCCAGAATTCCATAACCCCTTAAACGAATCTGGACAGACAGAAAACAAGAACTTATAAGCAGAGAAGATTAAAGCAACAAAGGTGAACATGCAATTTGAAGCCAAAAAGCAAGAAGCAGACCCGAAGAAAGGCACTAACTCTATGCAAATTTCCAACAGCTCCTCCAAAAGCAGCCTGCATAGAGGTCAAAGAATGAAATATCAGCTCTGACAGAATTAATACCAGTTTTGCAAATGAGACGAATTATAGCAACACTACCCAATTCATCGTTGGATGCAAGTCACCGGAAGAAGTAATAATGAACACAGGAAAAAAAAACAGCAGAATCATTGAACAGAAAAGTTCCTAGCCCTAACTATCACAAGCAAGAATGATTTCTGCATTTGTCATTGACAGAAGAATAGTAAAATGCTAGAGAAGATACTTGCGCAGGATGGTTTTGTATTGTATCCGTAATGTATTTTTCATGTCCCCATTCCAGGTGACGCCTTGCCCCAATTACTACTGACATCTTTCTTGAGACACTCCGTTGCATTGTTAAATCCTCACCCATTAATGCCTGAAGAAATATTTAGTTTATCAATAATCGTTTATCTGACAGCAAGAAACATGAATAACAACGGTATGTACCCAAACTCTTTATCATACCTGAATAAGATGCCATATTTTCTGCATGTTAACTGATTTGCCACCAGATGCCTCAGTGCCCAAACTCTCATAAGCAGCCTTAACAACAGTGGCAGGCTAAAACAATTATGCACAATTAACAGTCGTAAGTAAATAATAATAAAAAATAAAAAAACAAAGGATTGGGTTAAAAGAAATCAGATCAAAATCACCCACTGAAGGAAAGGTTTCAAACAAAAACGACAAAGATGGACAATACTTGACTGGAATGTGTAATAACCACATAAGCTGCGTATGCGCACACAGATAGAGCATGTTACCATTGAAGAAACAAATAAACAAATTCTAAGAGCACATTCCAGTGCTAATGATTTTGGAAAATGAAACCATTTTTATAAATCGAAAGGAAAGACTATCACCCTTACTTTAAATGGCAAGCCTTATTGTCTTGCATTATTCAGATTTCTAAAAACTTCAGCATACACTGGCACTTTTTTCTCAACAACTGGCTTGTTAGCTAAAGGTACAAGCCCCATGCCAGAAGGACCTAATGAAACCTAAGAACTAGAAGCCATGGAAACTATTTGACCTGAATGAGAACCACTAATGCTTTTATCAATCATGTTGGTCTTAGGTGATTTTGAAATCCAGCTCAAGCTCTGTAAGAAGTCTCATTTCTCCTTTTGCCAATCTTCCTGCAAGGCATTAGACTCCACCACTGAATCCCGTAAAAGCACAAAATCTACAGACTGTCCAAGTTGTCATCAATTTGTTAATGATTATGTTCAATGTACCAAAAAATGTTATCATGTTTTTTGGTGCTACAGAACTACTCAATTAGCAAGAAAACCAGAGTTAAAACTGTCTTAAGAGTTGCAAAACTATAGATGGCAACTTATATGAACAATATAAAACATATAAATCCAATTAGAGAAAAATACAGCAGCATATACTTTTCCATTACACTCAAAAGGGAATGATACGAACCTCCAACACTTTCATCAAATAATCATTAAAACTTCTGAGGTTATCCTTCTGAGCTTCTTGGATGGCTGAAACCATTGCCATTTCATGAACCTGAGATCAAAACATTGAACAAAAAATTACCTATCCATCACCTTCAAATCAAGCAGCAGAAGTCTTCTTTGAGGAGAGGCTGAATTCATTAAAAGAGAAACAATGTCAGTATAATAGCAAAACCAAAAGTGAAAAAAGACTTGCTCAAACTAGCAGTATTCATGACACCTTACTCTAAGTTATTATATGATGATTATATGAAAAAGAAAAAAAAAATTATCAGACTGAGCATCCTCATCTTTATAACAGGAAAAAAAAAAAAAAAAAGAAATAACTGCGTATCTTCTGTAATTTCACCCACGAAAAACTCAACTCAAGCCCCTTCACAGCCTGGTTCATAATAGCTTATTCAATACATCTAATCTAATAATTCACAAAAGCAAGCTTCCTTCATTAAGCACAAGTAATCACCGTCCCATGAAATCAACTCTAAACATAAAAGAACCATATAAATAATAAGTAGAGTAGGGCCTAAACAAGTTACAAGAACAAGAAATATTAGCAAACGCCTGACTTTGTAAGAAAAGAAGTAACATTTTTTTCAGTTACTTTATCAAAGGGAAGTAAACCACCAGAAATGGCACAAGGGAAGGAACTAGGATTAAAACCCCAGGCCCGCAGGAATTCCACACCCAAAGGGAATATGTTTTAAAAGTATCCATTTTGCATTAAAAAAAAAAACAACTCAAATGTGCTAGCATTTTAACTAATTCCTTTTATTCACACTGAACAGCGAAACTGCAATAATTCACTCATTATGCAGCAATGCATATAAAATAACAACAGTAGGGCCTAAACAAGTTACAAGAACCAGAAATATCAAACACCTGATGCAACTTTACGAAGAGAAATATCGCTTCTTCAGTTCGTATATAGAATAGATTAGAGGGGAATAAACCCCAGGAAATGGTAGGAAGCAAGGAACTGGGGTTAGAGCCCCAGTCCTGCAGGAATTCAGCCCCAGGGGAATAGGTTTGAAGAAGTACCCATTTTGCATGAAAATGAACTTCGAAATGGGCTATCAGTTTAACTACTTCCATGCTTTATCTCATTATTTGATTCACACTGAACTTAACAGTCAAATTGCAACAATCACTCATTATGTAGCAATGCATATAAACAATAACTCAAGTAAGGCTAAACAAGTTACAAGAACAAGATATACTATCCAACACCTGATTTGACTTTATGAGGAAAGAAGAATCTTTTTTGCAGTTAGTAGATTTAAGGGGATGGCAAGAAATCAGGAACTGGGGTCAGAACCCCAGGCCCTGCAGGGATTTCACCCTCTAAGGTAATAGGTTTGAAGAGGTATCCATTTTGCATGCAAAAGAACATTCAAATGCGCAAGTAGTTAAAATAATTAAAGGCTTTATCTCATTACTTTATTCACACTGAACTTAACAGTCAAATTGCAATAATTCACTCATTATGCAGTAATTGCCCTGTAAATAGCAATAATTTGGAATTAAATACATGCTCTAACAGAAAAGAAATGTGATTAGCCGGGGGACAGTGGTGACTGGCCATTATAAATAAAAATGATATTAAAAGTACTCAATCTGAAGAGCAAACACTACCTGCTGCAGATACTCCTCCACGCTTGTTGACTCAGCAGGGAAAACATCCTCAAAGTTTCTCTTTGGAAAAGATTATTAATAAGAGAGAAAATGGCTTGTGAGGTTACACTAAAAGAGAAAATAGAATATGAAAGGAAAAAAATAGGAACTCCAAGCAAGATTGTAAAGCAACATAAGGCAAAGCTCTCAAAATTGAAACAGTACTTGGTGATGCATTCATTTTAGGGACCAAAGTAGCATTTATACATAAAAATCAAAAGCTGGACTCATATATCGGTTAATAATAGCTTTAGCTGATAAACTTATTGGCGGGGGGGGGGGGGAGGAGAGGGATCTCCTTATCTTGGCATATTACTACCAATATCTACCCCCTCAATATTCCTTAAGGGCTAGTTTAGCATTGCTACTGAAAAAGCATGGGTAGAAAAAAGTGTGTTTAAAAGGTGTGATGAAAAAAATGTGTCTTATGAACTTTTAAGTGTTTCCGCATGTCGTAAAAAAGTACCAAGAGAAATTGAAATGTCAAAAAAGGACATGATTAAAATAATAAAAGTTAAGGGATGTAAGGGTAATAAGTCATTCTAATTAGAAGCCAGCTTCCAAACCGCAAAAGCTTCATTTTCTAGGCCTTTTGGTTACGGTTGCAAAATGATGATTTTAACTGCAAAAGCCAAAATTTTTATCCATTTAACATTACATTTTCTTTGGGATGCAGCTTTTGACCTCACAAGCTATGCCAACAGCAGTGCTAAATTTAGTCTTCTATTAAAACAAAAAGAGGTAAGAAAAGATTACGAAAGATTTGAATGGTTCGAGTCTGAAGCAACAGAAGCTGAGTTACCATAAATCATAAAGTGGAAAGTAAGAGATTTACCTTCAATTCAAAAGACTTCAGATCGCCATAAGCTGCTCAGCATTGATGCCCTCACATGAAAGTAACCTTAAAATGAAATACATTCCACTTGGTACACAAGTAAGCTGCAGAACTAAACAAAGATAAACCTTCAGATTGTTGCTTAAAACCCAAGTTTGCAACCTAATAGAAGGTTCCAAGCTAACAACTTCCTCTTACTTTCCCAGCTAGCATTCTGAATGTTTAACTGACAGTGAATATAAGAATCACAATGAGCATTAAAATAATTAAAATTTTAGAATTCCCTTGTGGCAGCAATAGATTGAGAAGGAGCCTCAGTTCTTAAGGTTTTTGCCTTGAGCTTCTTCGATAGTGCCTCTAATTGATCTAAGTTTCTCTCAATAAATATAATTGATGAACCAAAGTCAATGAAAATCAGATGCACAAATCTATATTATTAATAAATTTCCTTTTTCAAATAACCAGAGATGCCTACCATCTGAAGCTTCATTCAGTGAAAAGAAATTAAAGAAAAGATTTTGGACATTTGATTAAATAAGCCTCCAACCAAGGATTTTAATACTAATATCAAACATTAACAGAATGTATGAATATATATTGACCCAAGGTTTTTAAATTACATAGACATGTATGAATGAATATATTACTATAATTTATAGACAATATCAAGGATACTGTAAATTCATTTAATATCATCATAATACTAACTAATATCAGTAATATTAATAAATAATCAATATTAACATATATATCTTCCTCAAACATTTTGTTGGCCAAAATTTCTATATAATCTGTCCCTTACTCTCCTGAATATAAAACAATATTCTGGTGAAGAAAATAAATCCCCGCTAATGACTGATTCCTAGGTGGAAGAAGAATAATAAGACAATTTCTCATTCTCCAGTCAGTTTAATTATCAAAGCAATAAACATATATTGACTGAGACATGTTCTCTCTCTAGCTCAATTTCTTTCATCTAAAATATTAATAGACATCAGAAATTCAAGGTCTTGATTTTCATATTTTAATTTAGCTCGGCAGCACATAAACAGAGCATTAGAAGATTGCTGATATAAACCACATTGGCTGAATTAATCATTTAATCTCCACAAGCAAACATTTGGTTTCTTTGCTTATAGTAAAACTGTCTCAATCATTACATTGGAACAAAGAGATAAACCAGACATTACCATTGGTCAAACATTTAGCTGAGCTTTTTGTTCTCCACTCCCTTGAACTTTAGATAGAACCCAATAAATTCATAACTTCATGCTATTATAATACATTTTCTCACAACGAGAGAGAGTAAAGGACAGACGAAACCTTACTTAGACACAATTAAACAAAGGTCCTTTTCATTTTAACTTGAACCAGAACAAGAAAGAAACTGAAAATGCGAGGATTTTAGCAGTCTTTTCCTGTTTGTAAGCTCCCAAAAATCCAAAAAAGCATTACATCTGACATGAGCAATTCATATTCCTTACTCAGATAACTATTTCTCCTCATTCTCCACATTTCTGAGGCACCAAATGAAGCATTAAGAGTTACATTCATCGAGTGAAGAATAGAAGATAGAAACATGTTCTGAACTCATGATGGTGGAAAATTTTTCTGATTTCCTCACCATTTCCAGCAATTTTCCCATCACCAGAAACTCAAAGATCAGATAATCAAATACAGGAAGGTATTTTCTCTCCTCAGATTCCAATTTTCCTGAGACTAGCCAATCTCAAAATGATGATTTTAGAACTCTGTTTCAATCCTCACTGTAATATTCTTTGCACTCCCTATATTTTCTAACATGAAGCCATTATTTCTTTTCGTTCTTTACATTTTTCAGCAAGTGAATAAAAAGTACTATAAAACCTAAAGAAAAGAAAAACTAGAAGAACCTGAATATAAATGAGGCTTACGAAAATTCCGGAAAAGTTCCATTTTACAGAATCTACGAACCATTGAAGACTTTCCAAACTTCAATATCTTCTAATGTACCTACTTTTCCCTCATTTTCTAGGCATCCAAACATTGCATAACCAGAAGCAAAAGTAAAGCAATCAAAACCTAATTATTTTCCCTTTTACCAACGTTTTCTCGACTCTTTGAAAAGTTGAGGTTATGAATTTCCATTTTTGCTACATTTTCATTGATAAGGAAAAGAAAGAAAAAGTGAAGAGAAGAGAAAGCACCTGAAGAGGAGGAAACTGAGCAGAAGGAGCAGCTTGCTCGAGAAGATTGGGGGAAGAGTGGAGAAGATCGGTCCAGCTACTCATGGTTTGCTCACTGGGCATCGCTGAGCTCTCCTGTCTCATTTGAGGACTGGTGCGAGGGAAAAATATCCAACGCGAGTTTTAGCCTTTTATACTAAAACCCTAATTTTCAAAAACAGCTTTCTTCTGCTTTAGTGGGTTAGGGCAGGGCTGGATGCTAGGTCCAATGTGGTGGATTCCTCAGAGTTGACAAAATAAATTCGAATATGAAAATTTATTCAAAAAAATTTAAATTCAAACGCAAATTGAATTTGATTTGATCAAAAGGTCAACGGTCCGAAATAAAAAAAATCTAAACCCCAATGGTCCGAACCCGAATGTGGTAAAATAGCCCGAACCCAAAATGACCTGAATCCGAAATAGCCCAAACCCGAAATGATCCGAATCCGAAAGAACCTGAACACGAAATGACCCGAACCCGAAAAAATTCGAACCCAAGCCCGACCTGAACCCGAACTTGAATTTAATACTAAAAATAAATATGAAAAAATTATAATTAAATAATTTTTTTATAAATAAAAAACTTTAATAATGAA
>JBBYHO010038143.1:0-10801 GCA_038382025.1 Adansonia gregorii
AATCTATCAATATGATAGGAGATGAAACCATGCAGCCACCTTACAAGAGAAATCAACCCTTTATTCTTTATAGTCAATTCCTAAGGCTAGTTTTTCGATACCTATACTGAAGTTAGTTGTGGAAGTACCTAAACCATTCCCATAGAAGAGCAATAAAGTTGTCTAATAGAAATACGAGAATCAAGTAGTGATGATCAGAGAACTAGCTCCCTCAATTGCTACAATGGAACTATCAGGAGTTAGTCACCTAACCCATAATGGCAGGTGTTACGCTTCCCCAATCAAGAAAAATAGAAGGTTGATGCATCTCTAAGCACCAGTACCACTCAGGCCCAAGCAAAAAATTTTAAGCCTAAGAAAGTCAAGAAAGTAGTAAGTGAAAGAGAAGCCACGGAGTTTCTTAAGTTTATCAAGCACAGTGAATACTGCATCGTGGACCAGTTAAGCAAACAACCCATAAAGATTTCTATGTCATCTCTGCTTTTTAATTTAAAGGTTCACCAAAATGCCTTACTGAAGGTGCTAAACGAAGCATATGTGCCCTTGGACATCCTCGTGGACAAGTTAGATTGGCTAGTGAACAACATCATGGCCAATAATTATATCTCTTTCACTAATGATGAGATCCCACCTAGAGGCAGGGGTAGTTATAAAGCTCTACATATCACTACCCATTGCAAGAGACGTATTTTGCCTAAAGTATTCATAGACAATGGGTTAGCCCTTAATGTTTTGCCTATGACTACATTACACAAACTACCTGTTGATCATTCCAATATCAAGAGTAGCCACACCATAGTCCGAGCTTTTGATGGTACATGTCATGGAGTAATTAGAAATATCACAATCTAACTTCAGATAGGCCCATGTCTATATGAAGTTGACTTTTAAGTTATGGATATTAATCCTTCTTATAACTGCCTATTAGGAAGGCCATGGATACACTCCGCCGGAGCCATCCCATCCACTTTCCTTCAGAAGCTCAAATTTATGATAGATGATATAGTAGTCACCATTGGAGCTAAAGAAGAAATGATCACCACTGCTTTCACTGAGGATATCTACATAGAGCCTAATAAGGATGCACTAGAGTCATCCTTCGAGTTCGTTAATGCAACATATATGAGAAAAGGATTGTCAATAGTTAAACCCCACATGTCAAAGAGTACTTACTTGGGTTTAAAAATAACCATTAGCAAAGGTTCATATGCTAAAAAAGGGCTTGGTAAGAATCTACAAGGGATGACCCGAGCCCTATAGGTCACCAATCAAGCCAATAAAAGAGGCTTAGGATTCAAGGCACACGCACACTCAAGAAAGCATCAAAAAAAGAGGATCTACAACCAGGAGATGGTATGATCATTGGGTTGAGAGGAAGAATCAAAGCTGACAATGTTCCTATCTCTCCATGAGATATTTTGTTCAGGAGGATGAATCGATCTAAGCCAACTAGAAGAGTAAAAGACTAAAAATGTCTTGGTCATCTTAAATAGAGCACTTAACAACTTCTATCTCGAAGATACCAAGCCAGAAAATTCGTGTTCTTCTACTAAAACCTAATTTTGATGACAGAGTCATGACAAAAGCCCCTTCGCTTTTCCTGTCCCTTTCATGTACTGTCAAGAAATGAAAACCCACCTGCCCTCACCCAAGGGTAGATATGTGTCCTATGTAAAGGGTATTTTGTATCAAACATTATCAATGAAATGACTTTTGCATATATTATTCGATATTGTGTATCACTTTTCAATATTTTTGTCTTCATTATTATTTTACCTTAATTTTTATCCAAATTTCTTAGTTATATATGTGCCTTTTGCAATCTTTATTTCTTCGCCCTTTTAGGCATCCTGACAACAATGACATGGATATGTATGATGGGTCTTTGAAGATCAATTTTGAACAATCAATTTGCACTAGTGAAGTCAATGTTGAAGAAGATTTTGAAGAAAGCTTCATACCACTAGACCTATTATGATTAGTTGAGCAAGAGGAGAAGCAGATCATGCCCCATAAAGACCTAACGAAAGTAATAAATCTAGGTACTCAGAGGATCGAAAGTAGGTTAAAATCGAAACCTTAATAATGTCGACAACTAGAACCAAGTTGATAGACCTACTCCAGGAATATTGAGATGTATTCATTTGGTCATATCAAGACATGCGAAGACTAAACACTGATATAGTGGTCCATAAGCTTCCCATCAAGCCTGGATGCAAACCAATCCGGCAAAAGTTAAGGAGGATGAAGTCAAAATGGTCCTTAAAATTAAGAAAGAAGTCAATAAGTAGTTTGATATGGGTTTATTAGAGTAGCCAAATATCAAGAATGGGTTGCTAATATAGTCACAGTCATAAAGAAAGATGGCAAAGTATGAATATGTGTTAATTATCAGGATTTGAATCGAACTAGTCCCAAGGATAGCTTTTCGCTACCTCGTATCGACATTTTGGTAGACAACATGGCCAAGAATTCCCTAATTTCCTTCGTAGAGGGATTCTCAAGCTCCAACCAGATCAAGATGGCACCCAAAGACATGGAAAAAACACTTTTTTATAACTATGTAAGGGACATTTTGCTATAATGTCATGCCCTTCAGGCTCAAAAATGCTAGGGTAACCTATCAATGAGCTATGGTAGCCCTATTCCATGACATGATGCACAAAGAAATTGAGGTCTACATTGATGACATGATTGCCAAGTCAATGAAAAAGGATAAGCATGTCACAAACCTTCAGAAACTTTTTGAACTATTATGAAAATTTTAGCTCAAATTGAATCCTGCCAAATGTACCGTTAGAGTCACTTCAGGTAAGCTTCTAGGCTTTATAGCTAGCGAAAAAAGGGTTGAAGTTTACCTAGACAAAGTTCAAGCCATTCAAGATATGCCATAACCTCAAACCTAAAAGAAAGTGAAAAGCTTTCTAGGGAGACTAAACTACATTGCTAGATTCATATCCCAGCTCACTGACAAATATGACCCCATCTTTAGGCTTCTTCACAAACAAAATCCAGGAGAGTGGAATAAGGCATGTCAAAAAGCCTTTGATAAAGTCAAACATTATCTATCAAGCCCACCAGTATTGGTACTACTGGTGCCCGGTTGACTTTTAATCTTTTACTGGGCAGTCTTCGACAAGTTTATGGGTTATGTATTAGGGTGGCATGATAAGTCAGGAAATAAGGAAGAAGCAATCTACTACTTAAGTAAAAAGTTCACGAAATGCAAGTGCAATACTCCGCAGTCGAGAAGTTATGCTGTGCTTTAGTGTGGACAGTAAAAAAATTCAGGTATTACATGCTGTATCACACCACATGGCTGATTACAAGGCTTGATCCTATCAAGTATCTATGTGAAGCCCCTACATTATCAAGAAGGCTAGCTAGAAGGCAAGTCCTGCTTTTTGAATATGACATTACCTATATTAGTCAAAAAGCTATCAAAGGCAGTATGATAGCTGACTTTCTGGTAAGTCGAGCGGTAGATAACTATAAAGCCTTAAATTTTAACTTCTGAGATGAAGATCTAATGTGCATTTCTGAAGACGAAGACGCCTTCAACCAAGATCAATCCTAAAAGATGTATTTTGATGGAGCATCAAATGCTCTAGGACATGGAATTGGGGCAATATTTATGTTACTTGATGGGAGTCATTATCCGTTCATAGCAAGGCTAAATTTTGACTGCACGAATAATATCACAGAATATGAAGCTTGTGTTTTGGGCTTCAAGCAGCTATTGAGAGGAATGTTAAGATATTTGAGGTGTTCGATGATTCAACCTTAGTTATCTACCAATTGAAAGGAATGGCAAACTCATTATGCCAAGCTGATGCAGTAAGAAAAGCTGATAGCAGAGCTTAAGAAAGAATATGATGGTATTAGTTTTTTACACTTACCCTGAGAAAAGAACCAAATAGCTGATGGTTTGGCTACCTTATCATCCATGTTTAAAGTCAGCCAGGAGTCGGATGTTGCTCCTATCTAGATGAGCATCTACATAACTCCGGTTCATTGTCATAGTGTCGAAAAAGAGATTGATAGCCTACCGTGGTACTATGACATCTTTCATTACATCAAGGATCAGCAATATCCTAAACATATAACTGAGACTGATAAAAGGACTATCAGAAGGTTAGCTACGGGATTTGTTCTCGATGGAAAAATCTTATACAAAGGGAGTCACGATCAAGTATTGCTTAGATACGTTGACATTCCTAAGCCAAAAAGATCCTAAAAGAAGTTCATGAAGGGATTTATGGCACACATGCTTAGACATCAGATGGCTAAGCAAATCATGAGAGCGGGTTATTACTATTTGACCCTTGAAAGAGACTGCATCAATTACACCAAAAATGCCATAAGTGTCAAATCTATGCGAATAAGTTCAATGTCCCTCCAATGCCACTTCACATCATGATGGCCCCCTGGCCTTTCTCCATGTGAGGCATAGACATGATCAGGCTAATCACCCCTAAAGCTTCCAATGGGCATCATTTTATCTTGGTTGCAATCGACTATTTCACCAAATGGGTAGAGGTTGCCTCATATGCTAATATCACTAGATCAATGATTTGTATGTTTGTCAAATGGGACATCATCTATAGATATGGCCTCCCAAACCAAATCATCACAAACAACACAAGCAACTTAAATAATAAAATGACATACACCAAACCATACACCAAACCACAACTGTATGTTTTTTTTGTTTTCACATCTAAACACCCGCTCAGCATAACCATACACCAAAACATTTCTTGCGTTCACAAGCCATATCTAAAAAAAACCATTTGAAGCTAACCAAAAATCAACTTATGTGTTCTACCTAAATCTTATCAAAATCAAAGACATCAACCTAATCAGGCAAATAGTTTCCAAATTGTTGACAACATCTTCTAATTGTTAGAAAAATGACTGAACCTCTTAAATCGAGAAATACAATAACCCAAATTCTTGAGAATTGATTTTTTTGTCATATCCCCAATGGAGCTAGGATAACCTACAATCCCTAGTGGGATTAAGATTCCCGTCCATAGTTGCGATAAAAATGAATCGCCATCCCTATGAAAGTCTGAATGATGTACAAAAATAACTACGGCTATATCCCATATTAGACTTCACATCATGCAGTCATGATAGCATTCCATATCATGCATTTCTATTACCATCACACATCATGATTTTTGCAATGTTACTTCAAGCCAGGTCCACCAAACCTCTAAGGAGTCCTTGGTAAGAATTCTGAGCTTCTTAAACCAAGCATTATTTAGGAGGCACCTATCAAGAAACTTTCTTAAGCCCATACGAGCTAATGGCAACAAACTTGTCTGCAAACAACCTGATGCCAATCATACCCATATCAAGCCCACAAGTCAGTGGCGCCCTTCTTAAAGCCCACAGGTTAGTGGCACCCTTTATAAAGCACACAAGTTAGTGGCACCTTTTCCAAAGCCCATAAGTTAGTGGCACTTTTTCCAAAGCCCACAAGTCAGTGGCACCCCTTTAAAGCCCACAAGTCAGTGACACCTTTTTTAAAGCCCACAAGTTAGTGGCACCCCTTTGAAGCCAACTAGTCAGTGGCACCTTTTCAAAGGCTATAAGTCAATAGCACCTTCTTAAAGCTCATAAGTTAGTGGTACCCTTTTTCAAAGCCTATAAGTTAGTGGCACCCTTTTCAAAGCCTACAAGTAGTGGCACCCTTTTCGAAGCCCACAACTCAGTGGCATCCTTTCTAAAAGTGCACAAGTCAGTGGCATCTTTTCAAAGCCCACACAAGCTGGTAATACCTAAGTCTGAGTTAAAGTCGACACAAGCTAGTGGCAGCCAGTCTAAGTGAAAGCTCGCATAAGCTGGCAGCAATCGAATCAAAGCCACACAAGCTGATGGCACCTAAGTTTAAGTCAAAACCCACATAAGCTGACGGCACCCACATAACGAATCCACATTACTCAGTACCTACCTAAGGGGGTCAAACCTTAGAAAACCTAACACCCTAGTAGGGAGGCAAACCTTAACAAATTCACTTACACCTCTATCAGGATTACTGCTAATACACTGCAGTTATCACAATAAAATTAATTACAATTTATTTCTTTGTACGTGTTCTGGGGAGTGTCATTTCACCCCAGACAAAATAGTATTTATTTCTCTTTGCCCTATTCCTAATTCTTAGCAACGGTCAAAAAAGGGTAGCTATAGACGCTTTATTTTGTCCAGGCTAATTTTTTTAGCAATCGGGCTAATTTACCATGGTCTAGACATTTTTGACTCATCCAGCATTGATTAAAAACTTAATTTTAACTTATTTCTTTGCATCAAAAAAGATCAAAACTGATATCAAATTACGAATTTGGACTTTTGAATTAATCAAAACATTTTGAAGTCTAAATCAGATAAAAAAAGGTCAATGTCACATGATCACCCTACTTCTCCCTAGTTTATTGACTAAGATCACCATCAATCACCTTATTTGCTAGAAAATTATTTTAGCATTTAAACCAAGCACCCTATGTCCATCACATTGGTAGCAAGTTACTCCCTACAGCGACTCTATAGCTGCCAAGCTAACACCACTTTGTCCCCTTTGAAAAATGACCAAAAACACCTCTAAATTGGCTTCAAAATGTTGGTATAAATAGATCATTTATATCTCAGCTAAAAAAGGTTAGATTCCAACTTATTTTTAGCTTTCAAAACATATTCCTACACCAAACCTCGTAGCCCTTCACTCAGCACCCAAAAATTACCCTAAAACACTCACTCTTAACCTCTACACATTCTAAACATCACCCTTATCCCTGCCAAAACCAAAACCTTATTGTTTCTCTCTTTTTCTTGCTCATTAACAACAAGGAAAAGAGGAAAATTTAAGCTATCTATGTTGCTCCAACTATTTGGCCAAAAATTGAAGTTTGTTGGTATAACTTCTTACTCTATCACTTGCATTTTCTGTTTTTTAGCATCTTTATTATTTGTGAGCTCTCCATGTTTTCACCACCCTCTTAGGATTATCATGCATTGTTGTGGCTTTTAGTTGTGGTAGTTTAAGATTTGGATGTCTTGATGCCCTTTTGATGTCCAAAATGCCTCATTTCATCCTCATTAGTTTAATATTTCTTGCTCATACATTTTATGCCATATTCATGGATCTTGTTATCCTTAATCCATGTAATCCTAACAGATTTCAAGCACATTTATACATTAGCTTGCATGAATCATTGTCATTTTCATCATCCATAATATTTTCTTGTCAAAATGCATAACAATTTTTTTGTCTAGACCATTGGTAAAGTTAGCATCCCCATTCATGTTATGTGCCATCCACATGTATGTTTGTGGTCTTCCCCTTCTCAAAATGCATGTTTGACGGCTATCAAAAACTGATTTTTGAAGCCTCCCCAAGCCAAGCATGTTAACCTCAACCAATGAGGACAAGCATAAATTTAGCATTTTCCTTAAAGTTAGCATAAAAATATCTTAGGGAAAATTAAGTTTTCCAGATCTGGAATCTTGATTAAACAAGCTCAAATCTTTTGATTTTCCAACAAAAAAGGCCGTGCACTCATTCCCAAAATGTTTGTGCCTTATTTTTTAGTTAAAGCCTAGAATGATGTGATCAACAGGCTATTTCATCATCCTACACTACTCTGAGGCTGTGCAAATTAGTTCATGATGCTCATGTCGCTCTTTCCCTTTAGCCATGGATGTTCGAATGTTAATGACTCAAGTTTGGACCCATAAACATAAAGAAAACAAGAGATATCCCTTGCTTTACTTTATCCCCTATTGGTAGCACAACTATTATAATTTGAAAAATCACTTCAAAGGCCTAAATTATTTTTCATGAATTTTTTGATATTTTACTCTCAAAGTGTGTTAAATTATCTTTAAAACGAAGCTTTATTCACCTTCGAGTCATTCTGGATGAGAGAGTTATGATTTTTCAAATCTAAACAGTCTAGAACCTTTAAAATCTGAATAAGTATTCTGGTTGGGCCATTCAGACCCCTTAAATGATTTTTTAAAATTTTTCAAACATTTTGCCTAAAAGATTCATGAAATTCTCTTTTCAAAAAGGTATCGTCTGTAATATTTTGATACCAAATGAGTCCAGGGTGATTTTTCAAATTCTGACACACTTTATCCCTCATATGCTCTGCTAGTAGCATGATCAATCCAAACTTGAAAATTTATTTCCCTAGAAAGTGACTTTTTGGGACATTGGGAACACTTTTAGGTTGACCCTTATCAAGTTTCATTTCTAACGGTGTCTTGTCCACCCTCCAAAGCCTTCAAACCAATTTAGAATAAATTCAGAAAGCAGGATAGCATGATGTTATCCTTTGTTTTTGGTTATGGTCAAAATTAAGTTGTTTTCCCGAGCTTCATCTCGAGACATTCAAATGTCACCATAGAACCTCGATCAGCCTCGAAAACATGCTTTGACCTCTCATAAGCTCGTATCAAGGCATAATCATAGTTTACATCTTTACCATCCTCGTTCATAATAATTTCTTTTGCTAAAAGTCGTTAAAATGCTCACTCGTTTTCTAAATCACAAAGTTTTGCCAATTTAAGTTTTCCAACTCAATTTCTTTAAAGAGTGTCAGAAGTGTCACTTTTAGGATACTCCAACCCCAACCCTCTGAGGGATACTCAAACCCTGCTTTTCAAAATTGTCGAGATTGAAAAATCTTTCTTTGTCAAAATGATTTGTCATCCATAGGGATACCCCAACCTCAACCTTCTGAGGGTATACTCTAACCCCGCTTTTTGAATCATCAAGATTTAAAAATCTTTCTTTGTCAAAATTATTTGTCATCGATAGGGATACTTCAACCCTGTCTTTTTGAGGGGATACTCTAACCTTATCTTTCAACAATAATTAAATTTTTCTCCTTCTCGAACTTCCATGAATATGTCAAACAAACCTTATTTAATCAAGAAACCATATGCATCTAAAAAATTATCGATTCAATTATTCTCATATAATCGATGCCAATTGCGAGATAGATTCCAATAGTCCATCCCTTTTCTTTATCATTGCATTAAATGATCCATGTTATGTTACTTCATTTATTGCCTTACTAACATGATTTCTTTGTGATGATTATTTGCATTCATGTTTTCTAATCATTTCAAATAAAACTAAAGTAATGTTCTGCGTGGGTATCTCTCCAGTGTCC
Organism: Adansonia gregorii; assembly: GCA_038382025.1. Taxonomy (NCBI): domain Eukaryota; kingdom Viridiplantae; phylum Streptophyta; class Magnoliopsida; order Malvales; family Malvaceae; genus Adansonia; species Adansonia gregorii. Next base: position 9,189 of record JBBYHO010038143.1, read on the forward strand.
AAAATGAAGTATTCCATTTTTTAAAGTAAAATCCAAAGGTCATTTTTATTAAAAATATCTATATTCCCCATCTCTTCGGGACATATATGGGATTAAATATTTTCATCAAAACTTGAATTTGTATTTTTTAAAAATTCATGTTTTAAAAGGGGGTTATATCGAAATAGTGATGAGTTAAGATTGAAAAAATCGAAATTGAGATAAGACATAGCTAGTAAGGTACTAATTTTGAGCGTCGTGAAAAGGTTCATACCTCATCGTGCGTAACTGACTCTCGAACCCAACGATGAATCTTTATACTATGTAGACCACATGGTCGATGTTTTTAGTATCGTAACTCAAAACATAGGTTTTAGTAGGCATTCGATCATGCCTAGCCCTAAATGATTGGTGGTGACTCCATGTGTTGGCCATGTCATAATGGTCATCCGAGACCAATAAGATGAGCGATTCATCTTATGGTCCCCTTCACTGTATCAAAAGTCGAGAATCTGTACATTCTTGTTCTCGTCACATCATAAAAGAAAAGTCTCGATCAATAAGATATTTTCAAGTCAGGAAAATATTTTAGGTAGTATGCACCCATAGATCTGCGAGGATCCACCTTAGGGTACATGGCGACATCTATAGAACATGATCTCATATGCTATCTTGTATATTAGTCCTCAGACTTGTAATACTAGGTTATCCTGTATGACGAGGGTTATACTTTGATTTATCTAAAACATGTCCACAATGGATGGACACTTAAGGTAAACTACGTTAGGTATGACATGAATCATATGTTGGAGGAATGAGTGATCCAGAAGGGATTCACCACTTTAAGTGACATTGGAGACATATCTAATATGTTATTGGCTTTAGTTAACTTGACAAAGTCATTGGCCAATACATTTATAACATGTCTTGAGCTTTTCACCTTGTTTCGATGTTATTTTGATCCATTTCTTGAATTAAAAATTAAAAAAATTATTTCTTTTTAATTTATAATTTTCTAACATGTTAATCCATAGTTATTATCAATATTAATTAGTCTCAAGCATGTTTTTTTTAATGAATTGATATTTGAGTTATCTGTCAATGTTTTAGTGTTGACTATTATTAGCATGGCTTTGCTTCAGTGTTTTGATGGTTCTAAAATTTTCAGTAGCTATCGCTGTGATTTTTTTCCATGTTTTTCCACCTTAAATGTTTCATGAAAAGTTCATAATACCTGCTGGCAAAATCAGGTTAAAATCAAGGTTGAAAACATTTCAATTTTGGGCCATAACGTGTGCATTAGGTGTGCTTAAGGTGTATGGCATTCTAATCTCTATTCTTAAAACCTTAATGTGACATCCATGGGAGTAAATAGTTGCTATGAATTTATTGTATTTTCAAAGATTTAGCAGGAGGAAGACAATAGAGTTTGAGATGGATTAGGATAACTAAAATAGCCATACATGAGGCTAACTTCTAGTTGGACTAGGACTACCTAAGAGGTTGTGTTCCAGTAAAACTCTTACTCATCACTAAACACCTAATTATCTAATTGTATTAATTTTCTTCAATTATTTAATATATGAATTGGATAATATAATAAGCATCGAAATAAAATTCAACTAAATTCTTTA